>CACVCL010029321.1:0-74886 GCA_902729485.2 Mus minutoides | reverse complement strand
AACCTTTCACTCTGAGGTAGTGTCTGTCTTTTTTCCTGAGGTGTGTTTCTTGTAAGCAGCAAAACGTTGGGTCCAGTTTGTGCAGCCAGTCTGATAGTCTATGTCTTTTTATCGGGGAATTGAGTCCATTGATATTAAGAGATATTAAGGAACAGTAATTGTTGTTTCCTGTCATTTTTGTTTTTAGAGTTGGGATTCTATTCTTGTGGCTGTCTTCATTTAGGTTTGTTGAAGGATTACTTTCTTGCTTTTTCTAGGGCATAGTTTCCATCTTTGTATTGGTGTTTTTCTGTTATTATCCTTTGAAGGGCTGGATTTGTGGAAAGATATTGTGTGAATTTGAATTTGTCATGGAATACTTTGGTATCTCCATCTATGGTAAATGAGAGTTTTGCTGGGTACAGAAGCCTGGGCTGGCATTTGTGTTCTCTTAGTGTCTGTATAATCTCTGTCCATGATCTTCTGGCTTTCATAGTCTCTGGTGAGAAGTCTGGAGTAATTCTAATAGGCCTGCCCTTATATGTTACTTGACCTTTTTCCCTTGGTGCCTTTAATATTCTCTCTTTATTTAGTGTGTTTGTTGTTCTGATTATTATGTTTCTGGAGGAATTTCTTTTCTGGTCTAGCCTATATGGAGTTCTGTAGGCTTCTTGTATGCTTATGGGCATCTCATTCTTTAGGTGTGGAAAGTTTTCTTCTATTATTTTGTTGAAGATATTTGCTGGGCCTTTAGTTTGATAGTCTTCCTTCTTATCTACTCCTATTATCCTTAAGTTTGGTCTTCTCATTGTGTCCTGGATTTACTGGATATTTTGTGTTAGAATCTTTTTGCATTTAGCACTTTCTTTGATTGTCTTGTCTATGCTCCCTATAGAATCTTCTGTGCCTGAGATTCTCTCTTCTATCTCTTGTATTCTGTTGCTAATGCTCATATCTATGGTTCCTGATTTTTTTCTGATGGTTTCTATCTCCAGGGTTATCTCCTTTTGCTTTTTCTTAATTGTTTCTACTTCCATTTTTAGGTCCTGGATGGTTTTGTTCCATTCCATCACCTGTTTGGTATTGTTTTTCTGTAACTCTCTAAGTATTTCCTCTTTAAATGCTTCTAGTTGTTTATCTGTGTTTTCCTGTAACTCTCTAAGTTTTTCCTCTTTAAATGCTTCTAGTTGTTTATCTGTGTTTTCCTGTATTTCCTTCTTATAGTCCTCCATCATCATCATGACCAGTGACTTTATATCCATGTCCTGCTTTTCTGGTGTGCTGTTGTATCTAGGACTTGATGTGGTGGGTGAGTTTGGATCTGGTGATGCCAAGTACCCTTGGATTCTGTTGCTTCTGTTCTTATGCTTACCTCCTGCCATCTCTAACCAAGGAGACCTGGTGTTGGTGCAGGCGAGAAGAGAGAGTCTGTCCTGGTGTGGGCCTTTATCTCTGTCCTGGCTGGTGTCTCAGGTCACAAGGGAATGGGCAGGGACATATGCTGAGTTCAGCTGCTCCCCTGTGGTCCCAAGATAGCCTGGGGAGTCCCCGGGAGAGTGTGCAGAGCCTGTGCCCGAGCCCTGGGCTGGTGCGGGGTGCACCAGACCAGACCGGAAGGGAAGGGAGAGTCTGTCCTGGTCTGGGTTTTTACCTCTGTCCTGCCTTGTGTCTCAGGTCACACAGGATTGGGCAGGAACAGATGCTATATTCAGCTGCTCCCCTGTGGTCCCAAGATATCCTGGGGAGTCCCGGGGAGAGTGCGCAGAGCCTGTGCCTGAGCCCTGGGCTGGGGCGGGGTGCACCGGACGAGACCGGAAGGGAAAGGAGCTAAAACTTATGTTTTAACAATGGAATATAAAAACATTTTTTTTCTGAAATAACAAATGTTCAGTATTCTCACTCTTTATTTCAAAACTACAGTGTGAGAATTAGACAGTATAATGAGGTAACGAAAACACTATACAGAGTGAAGATGAATGAGAAATATCTTATTATCATATATGATTGTATATGCAACAAATCTATTAAACTATTTTTATTAATGTCTGTTTAATTAAGTTTATCAAGGTTGATGTTAATTACAATTTAACTAAAATCTGTGAAAATTTAAAATTTACTTGAATAGTTGGTAAAAATAAATTATATCTCTTTATACCAAGAGTAGTATAGGAATAAAGTAGAAATATAAATAGATTTTATTTAACTAGTCAACATTAGGAGAACCTGGATGAGGTCTTCCATATTATAAAAATTCTAAATGATCTTTAAAAGGCTCTGAAAGCTAAAATTACTTACAAAAGATTTTGAAAATAAATTTAGATCTGAGTATGCTAGCACACACCTCTAATGCCAAGGGAGGGAGACTAATGTAGAAGGCTCATTAATGCAGGGCCAGACTGAGTTTTACTAAGGTCATATATCAAAAAAAAAAAAAATCAATCAATTAATTGATAATAAATAAACATAGAGATAATTTATAAATATATCATCAATTATACCATATCTAGAATATTTATAAGTCAGGAACCAGAATATTAAAATTTAAAATATTTTTAGACATATTAACAGGTATTCACCAAAATCCACATTTGTGACTTTAAAGTTCCCTACTGTGAAGATTTCCTTTGCCCCAAATTGGGCTAAAGCTTAATTGCTGTACTTTAAAAAAATCTCATTCTATTTGTATTCCTGCTATTGTTTTTAAAACATTTTGAAATTTATCAATTTATTTTTAATTAAACTATAATTGCTTCATTTCCCCCCTCCTCTCTCCAGCCCTTCCCATATTCCTTCAGACATCCCCCACTGCGGCTCAAGTTCATGGCCTCTAAGTCTCCCTTGCTCACTAGTTAATTGCCTGTAGCTGGTGTTTTAAAATAGTTGCAGTCCTTTGAAATCACGTGACAGATAGGAGAAACTGAACAAACACCTTATTTTTGTCTACACAATACCTCAATTTTATGTCAAAGTTGTAGAAACATAGGTTTCTCTATCACTGAGCCTAAATTCATGTAAGGAATAGTTATGAGTATATCTTATACATAATAAAGATGATAACTAGCATTGTGTGCCCATGAGTTGTAGTCAAATTATATAATTTATCTTAATAACTTTATGAAAATTAGCTTTATTTAATGATCTTGCTTGACAGAAAGCATGAGGGTATGTAAGACTTCTTACAACTGGATCTGTTTTATCTTTCTGAAACATTTGTATGCAAAAGTGGTCTGTTTGATTAGATTTCTTTTTTATCTCTTACTAGTTCTGATCAGTCTCAATAGCTAATATTTTGGCTACATCTTCTCGGTCAAACTACTTAACATAGCTTTACTGTGTATTCTCATGTTGGCTCCAAATTTATTAAAAATTACTATTTACTTAGTATTATTTCATTACTTAGTTATTAGATTACTAATAATGACCAATATTCATAAATATTTATCAAGTGGATGCTTCAATCAGATGGTTTTAGTGCCCATAATTCTGAATGATTGAGTCAACAAATTCTCTAAAAATCACAACTCAATTCTGTGGTCCCTCCATATAAGGTTTTAATTTTAGGAAAACAGCCCTAAATGCTGCTTGCTTCCTTGCCAATAGAGAGAGTCTTGCCCATTGCAGTCTCTGCAGAGCTACTGGATGAAAATAAAGAGCCCACATTGTACACACACTCTGAATCCAGCCCTGTCTGTGCGCGCACATTCAAAATGAAACAAATTGGTGCAATTTACTGAAGGTTAAACCCTCAAATGACATTCACCTAAAACATGCAAGGAAATAGTTTGAGAGGCTTAAATGATCAATTTAATTTCCTTAATTCTTGAGTTGCTTTTACAAGTAGGTACAACTTCATGGCATCTAACTAAAGACTCCAAATTGTGGGTTTAGATGTGTTTGTGTTTTCATATTCAACATGCTGAACCACATATACTTTCTATATTACCCAGGACTTAAAAACAAGCCCACAGACCTCAGGGTACTCCAGTTGCAGAAGTGGGGGGCTTTTACATTTATTTGTAATCTGCTTCTAGTTTTCTCTCCCTATCCAACACAGATCTGTTTATCAGCGTTTTCTATCTGAAGTCTCAGGAAGGTTTTTTAAAAGAACTAATTGTGCCAATCTTGCATATATAAGTTCTAACATGAAGTGGTTTTTCAAAACATTTTATTGCTATGAAAAATTATTTCTCTCTAGGTTCTGAGAAAGCAGTGTATGGAAAGAAAGTTTGTGTGTGAGCAATGTGGCTCCTGGAGTCTACCTAATCCATCAGAAAGCGTTTTCCAAGGGACTTTCAGCTTAGGATTCAATCATTCCTCTGAGATGAGAGGCAGTACCAGGATAACATGGTCTTAAAGATACAATCTGAAGCCCTGCTTTTTAAAAAAAAAAAAAAATGATTTTACCAAATACAAGCATTTAAGATTTCACAACCTTTCGTTGACATTGACTTAGGTACAGCAGTGTTCTCCCCCTCACTAAACTGTATTGCACACAGACCTTTTGATGTTTTAAAGCATTTTCCTTGGCAGCTAAGAAAAACACTCTACAAAGTTATATTTAGTGAATTTACTCATGTATAAATATCCCTGAGCTACTCTGTTATCCTGTGACATCTGGAAGAAAGGTGCTATTGTTTTCAATCCCGTGATTGAAGTATAGAATAATCAACTCAGAGAGACCCTGGGGGTGAGATTCACTCACATATGCAGTGGAAATTTATAATCACTTAGGGTTTTTATTTCTTCCTCCAGATGAAGGAACCTGGATGAGTTTATTCTTTGGTACGTCTAGTGACAGCAGTTCCTGGACATGCCACAGTGCTTAGCCATGTTCACATCTTATTTGAGTTACTAACTTGAATTTTCTAGGAATGTCTTGCTGCTATTGTTTGCTTGCTTGCTGTGTCCCCAAAACTAGATGGTTATTTTCTTTGCAACTGTTTTACCTCACAGTATACTCAGAGTCATGTGTCTAGGATCTGTGTCATCAGACATGACTCTAATAGAGCGGCTTCGTAAATTATCAGAAGCTCTCCTGAACTTCTGGCAATGTTTACCAAATTCCTCCATTAAAAAAAAATGGTATAATTCCAGAAGATCATGATAGATTTGCAAAGAAGGAATTTGTCCCATGTATGAGGCTGACATGAATGTGTTTTTTTTTTAATAAAGTAGAAGTTACATGGAGCTGTGCTGTTCTTTACTCTGGCTTCTTTAATATCGTTTTTGCTTCTACTTTTTTCAAGGAACAAATGTCTCATGGCTTTCAACCAGGAAGTACTTAATGTTTAAGACAATTCAATGTAAAAGTACTGCTGAAATATGGATAATAGACTGTCCACTCTATCTGACACAACTTCCCCAAGAGTTCGTTCATGGCCTCAGCTGCTGATACCATCATGATGGAATTTGGTTTGTGAGGAGCCTACAAAATTATACAAAAAACTTAGAGTTTAAATGACTAATACACAGATGTGCACCTGCTTCAGGGCTTCTATACATTAATCTTGAGACCGATAGAAAAACTCCTTGGAATTTAATTATATGGATACAAGACATAAACTATAACTAACTACACCTGGGGACCTGATGTCAGCAGAATGTTGATCAGTTCTTGGAGCAGGCTGCAGAGGATGAAGTGGTTCTCTTGCTTTGTTTCTGTGCTACTTACGATGAAGTTCTCACTTTCTGCCATGGTCTCTTCTCCTGTTCTTGCAGCCTGGTCCTCTTGAGGAAGACGTTCTCCATCAGTCCGTGAATACAAATGCAGCCGCTTCATTACAGAAGACCATTGACATCCAAAGTATGTCTTCAGTTTCTTCTTCACCTTTAACTAGGTCAAATTCATTGAAGTTGTATTGGGAATAAAAGCACAAACATAATTATTTTAATTTTTCACATATATTTTATTGAAATATTTGCTATACGTTGTGATAGTCTTATCTGATGTCCTAACTCAGAACCTACTCTTAAATCTTGTACTTTTTATGTTTTCTACATACTTAAAATTATCTCAACTACTGAGCAGTGATCTAAAACAATGAAATAAATTTAGAAAATATGACTGTGTAGTACAGTTTTAACTAAGAGTAAGTTATCTCCTAAATGTATTGGGCTTTGCCAAATATGTCTTGGCTTTAAGTTTGGCAAGGAAGGAAAATGAATGAGACATTGTCATCATGACAAAGTCCCACTCTGGCAAACATGGTAAGGCAAACATTTTTATTAGACAATTACCTTCACAGATGTCAACATCCCCCACTATAGATTGACCTGGAGGTTATCAGAAAGAGAAATGCATAATGGTAAAAGTGGGTTCTAAGGATGATCACAAAATAAATTTAACTTTGCTGATTTCCCATAGAAGCATAATTTCCAGACCACTGAGAAAACTTTGCCATCTCTAAGAGTCCCTGTCTTCTCTTGAACAGTGACAACTAGGAGATGAGAGTGTGAGGGAGTGATTATGAAAAGGATGGTTATATTCCTATTCTATTGATGACAATAATGTCATACACAAACTCAAATAAACCTCCACTTATATTTCACACTATAGGCATCTGCTGGATGCTTATTGACTACATATAACTGTGGAATCAATGAGAATTTTTTTAAACTTTCAGAAACAGAAAAATAAATATTTAAATATTAGAAAGCAAAGTTACTGGGATGAAGCTAAGGTATTGGAACTGACTGCCTCCAAACACAAGCTTGGGAATGCTCATCTGCTCTAGTAGACAATCTACTCTGGACTGTGACTCTTGTATTGAGAATCAATCAGAAGAGCCCAGGAAGTGCCATTTCAGATCCCTCAGAAGGACTCTTCAGATGATCTATGGCAACCCTCTCAGGTTTATCCAGATCTGATCTAATGTCCCTGTATACACTATTGGCACTAGAAAGAGAACTCAGTGTTCATGTGTGATGTTTTCTTGTTCTTCTGCCATTACACATGCAGAGTGTTCACAGGAACCACTTCTTGTGTGTCTTCAGCACTTAAGAATGGCTTTGTTATGTGCTGAGCAGTTGTCAAAGCACAAAGGTTAGGAAAAGCAGGAGGAAGAGGATGGAGAGCAGGGAGAGGAAGACAAAGAAGAGAGGGTAGAGGAGGTTCTGGCTACATAGATTTTATAGTCCAGTTGGTGAGTGAACTAGAATCCACGGTCTAACTGCAACTCTGTGCTCTCTGGAGATACCGAGGCAATGACAAAAATCAGCTTCCTTCTTCAGCAAAGCTTGAGGTGAATGGATTCTTAGAACTTGGGAGTAGGTAGATTTGAGTAGGTGATACTGGAGTCACATTCTTCAATGTCATAATGAAGCAATGTTTTCTTCAACTCCTAGCAAGAGCCCCTTGCTCTGTGCAAAAGCCAGACTCTCTCCCTTCCCTCTCAGTCCCCCAGGGACTACTTAAATAAAGCTTATATTTCATAGTCTGTCCATGGAGGATTGGCTTCATGGCCCTTTGGTCTGTGGACATGCAGATCCCATGTTTAGGATGGTCCATGTTTGAGTCACTACCCTGACTGTTGCTGTCTTAAAAATCATAGGAAGTTTTGAATAAGTAGCCCTCCTTTTGTTCCGAGCCTGGCAAGCACTATATCCAATTCTGTGATGGTCTGATAAAAACAAAACAAAACAAAACAAAACAACCTTCTAAGAAAGAGTAGTAGAAGTATCACCCAAACTCGGATTTAAACTGTGGTTTGGAGGAGGATAAATGGTAGTAGGACAAGGTGGAAAAATGACAGACAGACAGACAGACAGACAGACACAACTCTGGAAGTGAATTTGGATCATGGGGACAAGTGAAAATCAGTACAGACTCAGTCCTTCAGCACTGTGCTCTAACAATGGGCTGTATTTTTATTGTATGTATATGTCTTTAGTGTATGTATATGTCTTTTAGGCTGCTCTTTCAAACTAAAAGAATGAAAAGAAATGAGGAGAGTCCTTGGAACAGCTACTTGAAGTGGCTATTTTTGAGTGTGAAACTTTGAGTTCAATGCATAATACTCATTTTTTTTTTTTATAAAACATGACTGTGTTCTTCCTCTAGTTCTCCCTGATCTATATCCCACGCTTTCATGCTAACTGCTCTGGAGTACTATGGACCCTTGACCAGATTTTCTTCATTTCTGGTTCTACATGGAAAAGAGTGAAGCATGGCTATATAACTTTTGGACACACACACACACACACACACACACACACACACACACAGAGAGAGAGAGAGAGAGAGAGAGAGAGAGAGAGAAGGAAGGAAGGAAGGAAGGAAGGAAGGAAGGAAGGAAGGAAGGAAGGAAGGAAGGAAGGAAGGAAACATGAGACTCCTCATTAGAACAAGCATGGGGTTCTTCTGAGATGATCATGGACCTCACTCCTAGGAAACGGGCCACAAAAGTAGCCTTACAAAAGTAGCCTTCCTTTTAACATGTGCACCATTCTTCACAAGTCTCTCCAAGTACCACAAGGATCCTCCTTTCAGCTAAAGCAAGTGTTTGAGTTTTATCCCACCTCCCAGCCCAGGTTCTGAAGGATTCTGTGCTGCACTGTGGAGCTATGTAAATGTTGAGAAGTGGGCTTTAGCATGTGGGAAACATTCAGGCACGTTCCTAGAGAGTCCTTTCCCAAGGCACACAACAAGGTACTGACAGGCCTTCTGTGGATTTCTTTTTGAGAACTGAGCCCCCAGCTGAGGGTATGCAGGTGCTGGATGCTTTGATTAGCATTGGCCCACTGCCTGGCCACATGCTTCTTTTGTGTATTTTGCGGCAGGATCATCCCTGTGGTCCTATCTTTGCTTAGTTTGTTCATTCTGCTGAAGACGAAAATGATATAAGCAGGCAGAGGGCATTCATTTATCTTGACAGGTGGAGCACACCCACCCCTGATAGATTATATAGGCTACTTATATCTCGTGATAATTGATGGTATATAAGAACCAACTGTTTTTTTTAAAGAGGTGAGTGTATATGGCTGGCAATGTAGTTTAAAAAGTTTTCTTTGTCCTCTAAAAGTTGAAAGTAAAATTACCATATATATGATCCAGTCATCTGTCTTCTGAATATTATCAAAAATAATTTTAAAGGGATCTAAAAACATTAGCATTTAAGTGTTCATCACAACACTATTCAGAATAGCCAAGAGATAGGAGTAAAACCTGCATGTCTAACAATGAAAAAACTGGATAAGAAATGTGAAACGTAGAGACAAAGGAATAGCATTCAGTCTTAAAGAGGAAACCCCCATAAACGTAGAGACAAAGGAATAGCATTCAGTCTTAAAGAGGAAGCCCCCATAATCTGTGCTTATTTAGCTTTATATCTATTCACAGCAGAAATCATGTCACTGATAGTTTTGAGTGTTTGATATTACCTAAACTTTCATGCAATGATTGACTTGCACAAGTGCTTTGCAAATATTAAAAAAAATACTTAAGTTATTTGACAAGTAATTTCTTGTTCCATTCTTCTTTATTTAGACCACAGCAGTATTTTTTGGTAGCTTAACATAATTATGCCCACCAATCATACAAGGAAATTAAGAAGAGCAAAGAAGGCACATCTAAAAAGCCTTTTCTTCCTACCTCACAACCCACAAGGATGAGTCAGTCCTGCTCTGAAGACACAAAATACTTTTATGTATAACTCTTTCCACTGACAATCTTGGAAGACACGGTTTTCAGACCTGAGTCTGGCCCTTGATTGCACAGCAAAATATAACCAACAGGCATTGCCTGGGAGGAGTCAGGCCAGAGCAGAAGTGTGTGTGTGTGTGTGTGTGTGTGTGTGTGTGTGTGTGTGTGTGTGTGGTGTGGTGTGTGTGTGTGTTCTTTCCCACAATCCATGCTTATAGCATCAATGTGACCCTGAAATCTCCCTTGCTTCTCCACAGCACGTTAGGCCACAGAGTCTTCTATTCTATTCTTCATACAGTGATGTTACCCCATGACAACAGCTTCACTGAAACTAGGCTGGGAAAACCATGAACTGAATTTTCCATAAAATCAAATTTATTCAACTTGAAAGTGTATAATTTCAAGTTCTAAAAACATATAACAAGTGATACTGATTTTTATGTGTGAAACCCCAAAATATGAGAAGTTGAGGTACAGAGAGATGATCTCCCCTCATTTAATTTTTTAGTAAGACTACCCTCTATTAATGACAAGCAACTTTGTGGACCTCCTATGTGATAATCATAGTGTCTTTTGATTTTAGGATCAAGAAAATATATGTGTGCATAAGGATTTGGGGATTCTTTTTCAAAATTGCTGCAACCATCTAGTGGTTTGGAGCTGACAAGTTGAAAAACACATAGTGGTGAATTTTAAAATGATATGAATCCCTCTATAATCCTCTCTTCTGTTCACCAATCATGTGACCATTGAGAAAACCACTTCCTCGGGTTTCAAGAGGGATATCGGAGCTTTCTAATTGGAGCTACTAGCAGGGAGGGGTTAGGAGAATAAGAAGTAAAATTATACAAGAAATGTGGAAATTTCTCCTTGGAGCTTCACTTTTACCTTTTCTCTACTATAAGCATTCTCTTGTGTTGGATAATTTAAATTTTAGTAGGATTTCTTATTTTGCTAAAAGTCAAAATAAGGAAGGAATAGTCTTTGTAATTTCGTCATATGTTCTTATCAAATACATCGCATAGATAAAAGATGAACTTTCATTTTTCCTACATGTAAATCTTGTTGCTTTGATCTGAATAAGAATGGCCCTATAGGCTCATGTGTTTGGATACTTGGTGTTCTGTCAGTGGAAATGTTTAGGAAGAATTTGGAGATGCGGACTTGTTGGAAGTGGTGTGTCCCTGAGGGCACACTATGAGGTTTCGAAAGTCCATGCTATTCCAGTTAGCTCTTTCTCTCAGCCTGGTTCTTAGGAATGAGATGTGAGCTCTTAGCTTCTGCTTCAGTGTCCTGCAGGTCAGATGCTGCCATGCTCTTTGCTGTGATGGTCACTGATACATCCTTTACAACCATAAGTTCCAAGTAAACTCTTTCTTTGATAAGTTGTCTCTGTCATAGTGTCAGATCACAGCAAGAGAAAAGTACCTAAGACATTGCGATTATTATCTAGCTTTTAAAAACACACTTGTGGAGAACAAAAAAAGTGTGTATATCACTCTCCAAGTATACCCAACTTTAAGCCAATTTGCAAAGGGATTTTCTTTGATGCAGGAGAATGGTAAAAATAATCATGCACTTGTACACAATGTGGTGAGCAAGATTCACACACACTCTTCTGTATTTTAGGGAAATAAGAAAGAAACAGACTTTGTTGAATGAGGCAAGTTTGTCTGACACCTCCTCATCCTCATAAGTGTTTCTGCTTTCTGTTTGGCACATGCGTTATTGAGTGAACTTTTCCAAGCTCTTCTTGCTCTTCTAAAGTTTTTTTTCTTGCTCCTTTGTTTGTTTTCTTTATTATTCTGGCTCAAACTCTAGTTCTGAAAACTATCCTTAGAAGAAAACATTGATGGTGAGAAATCAACAATGACAAAAGAAGGCGAATTTGGGTGATTTTATTTACACTGTTTCCAATAGGAGACACCTAATTGACAAAATAAGAAACACCAATGACCCTGCATGAGAATGGATAGTCAAGAATATGAGCCATTCAGGTCTCTTAGTTCAAAAGATATCTGGAGAGTAAGAAATGAAGATGACATTTTAAAGTAAGCAAAGGCTTGCTGTAAAGGTAACAACCACTGTCTTCATTCCTCTGCAATGCCATTCCAGCTGCCCTTTCCCAACTCTGAGATACTGTACTTCCTCCTTCCCCAGGAAAGATGTGTTCCCATCAGACATTCAGGAGATAACTAATAGGAATTTGCATATATCACTTAATGTTAGAGAGATTACTTAATATTTTACCTCAAGGGCTCATGAACACACCCATTTTTCCACATTTCCAATGCACTTGTAAATCATCATGAAGTTGATTAGCAACTTGACTACATACCACATACCTACCCAAACTCAAAATTTCCACTGAGCTGCTGTCCCAAACTATTTCCTTTCATTTTCTTCTTTTTTTCTGATGTTTCTTTTTCCTCTCTCCTCCATTTCCATTCTGCTGAGATCCAGGAGAGAAGAGTGAGAGGGTACAGTGTTGGAAAGGGACTTTTTACTTTCAGGGATGTAAAGTTTGATTTCAAGCCAGAATGACAGACACATCATCAGACCTCCATTTACAAGACTGTAGATGCTAGACAGCTGGCTTTAGTGTTCAGACCTCTTGCTGCTCTTCCAGAGGACCGGTGTTTAGTGTTCAGGACTCATGACAGGCAGTTCAAGACCATCTGTCAACTTCAGCTCCAGGGGGTTCCATGTGTTTGGACTCCTTGGACATCAGCACTCTAATCCACATACCCACACGCAGACATAGACAAACATACTTGTACATAATTTAAATTAATAAAAGTAAATCTTAAAATTGTACTGTAGCTATACTAAGATCAGGGCTTACTGACTGGTTTAATTCCAAAATAGAGTAGCAGAAGGTCACTAGTTGGCATGGAGAAGACGAATAATTTTTAGATTTTTCTGATTCTGAAAGCAAAAGATGTCAATATTTACCTCATAAAATTGAAAGTAGTTTAGGAAATGGGGCTTGAAAGGGAACCAAGAAAATTGGGCTTCAAAAAAAAAAATAAAGTTTTGCTGAGTCTTGAGTGTTGGAGAAATGTTAGCTTTGCTCCAAGTATCTATTTTCTACAGTGACATGATAGAGGGCCAGTGAATGAAATTGCTTATACAAGAAAAATATTATAAGCTATTACCAAATGTTCAGATACCAGTTATTAAGTGTTCATTGTCTACCAGGTGAACTCCTCAGACTCTCACTAACATCATTTAACAATTAACTTTTCCCCACAACTCAGTAAGGTGAGGCTCATCTCACTGCCACTTTAAGGATGTTGGGGGCCATTGTTTACTTAGCTCCCTTGGGCCACACAACTAATGAGTAGGTAGAAGCAAGACCATGAACCCCGCAGATGTGCTCCACTCTCTTCCTGCAGAGCCACTGTGTTCCGTTGGCTCACAGGTAAACTCACTCCTCCTGCTTCAGTTTCTACGTGCACGTCCCCCACTTCCCCATCTGTTTCAAAGGTGACGTACTTAGGTGGGGGGGGGGGCGGAATCACTTTGACGTAGAAACCGGAATTTTAGTTGTCCAGACTAATTGAGGTTGAGCCATGCTCAGGTCTGGAAGCCCAGTGCCAAATTCCAAAGAGCCAGAGAGCTCTGAGTCCACTCTGGGGCCCCTGGCAAACTTATAAAACAAATCTAATCAGAAAAAAATGCAAGGCTTGGCAGAATTTCAAGACCCTGCCCTGTTGAGTTTAAAGCCCTGACTATTGTCAGGTGTGAGCTGTGATTCGTCATAGAGCCTTTGGCTTTAGACAGAGGCCTTGATGTTAGAGCCCTGGGCCAGGCAGACCTTCAATTGAGGCAAAGCAGCCTTATGCCTTCCTCCGCTGGTAACCCCACCCACCCTCATTTGTATCACAGCCAGGTCAAATGTGTTCACACGACGAAGTTGATCCTGACTTTCTAATTCACCGTTCTCTTGAAACACTGAAAGTCTGACTGTTGTGTGGAGGAGCCCCATCACTAAAATTCACCCAAATTAAAAATATAAAATAAAATAAAATCTTCCATCCACTTACAGATTTAACTTGGTTTGGTAATTTATTTGTTTCTAATTGCATCTGCAGTTACAAAAACTTTCATTCACATTTTTTTGCAAGTCAAAACTAATTAAACCAAAAGAATAAATAAAATCATGTGTGTATCTGAGCTGAACCGTCTTTAACAACAGGAGTGTTCTGGGAAAGAAAGCATTCTAAGCTATTTCTAAGCCGGTGAGTTTCTCACTCCTCTAGGACCCCATTAGCTGAGGCAAAACACTAGAAGGTCAGGCTTGAGGGAAGAGCATTTTCTGTGAGTTTGCATATATTTTGTCTGGTCCCCACATACCTCTGCAATGCAAACCATCCATAGCCACTAGAGACCTCACAAGGCCAGGCATGTTGCTGAAGGTCTTTTCATAGGAAACAGGAAACTTAAGATTTTATCCTCTGTGATCTTAAAGTTTGTTTTCATCCATCTAAGCATCTCTGTGACTGACCTATCCGTCTCTACCCTGTTTTTTTAAAGTAAAATCAGAACCCCAAATCTTCCCGTCTCAGGAGTAAGAGAAAGAGGCTTTAACAGGTCCCAACTTAAAAATCAAAGAGATTTTAGTATATGGAAAAAGAATAAATTTTAATATATTACTGAACTTTCTATGATATGTGTAAACAGAATAGAGAAAGGAAAACAGAGGAAGTTGAGATATACCAGGGGGCAGTGGACAGTGACATTGAGAGAAAGAAGTAAGGTATATGAGCACATGATGGAACCCAACATACGCAAGCTCTTGGGACCTGGCCAGAGTTGGGATACGCGTTTAGTGTGCCTTAAACAAGGTTTTAGGTGATTAACTTTTCCTTTCTACAAGAAACCAGTGATAGTGAACTTCTTTTCTGGAAGAAAGTATTCCTCACTTAAACCTTCGGTGCACAGGAGCATTGGGTTCAACAAAGTATGAACTTTCACTAAGTAACTAAATAACCCATTTAAAGAGATCATAAAATCTAAAGCATAGGGACACATGCCATTAGAGAGAGCAGGCAAAGGGAAGGAATGGAGTGATCCAGCTTATTTATAATGTTAAACATGAAGGATATAATAATAAAAGCAAAGGATGGTGAGTGGCTAATCACCTTCACTACTTCATAAAACTTTACTGAAATACTAATCTGGCTCTTCTCCCCCCCCCCCAACTCCCTACTTTTTTTTTTTCAAAAAAAAAAAAAACAGAAATAGAGAATGGGAAAGGAATTAAGAGAGGGCAGGACAACACATGACCATCTATTATTGTCTTAGACAATAGAAGGGAAGACTGAAAACTGAATCACAATCTAGCATTGGCAACTGTGTCTCTGCCAAAGATGGATACATGTCTGTGTTAGGCCACGTGCATGCCAGCTTGACCTGCTTGTCTAGGATTCTGGGCTACTTCCTAGTTTTTAAGTCCTTGTTCCTCCTCATTCATCATCCCATTCTCTCCTTCACAGAGTCCTATGGATAGCTGTAATGTCATATTCTTTAAAATGAGATGATTTTCTACTTTCCAGTCTGTATTGCCACAGCTCTGTCCATCTCTCTTAACAACTTAAGAATATATGACGTCTGGATTAGCTCCACAAATAACTATTTGCAGCACTAGACCCAAACAAACAGGTCTCCAAGAGATGGATTTGTTGTGCAGTTCTGCTCATGGATCTCAAGTGAACCATTCCAATCCCACTATGTATCAGGTCAGCCTTCTCTTCTGCCTTTCAAACAACCTTTCCATGTTCACCATCCTTTGGCTGACCTTTCCTCCAATTCCTCAAATGTCAGCAACATTCCTTAGAATAAATAGCAGCCATCAATCTGTGTTCTTAGAGACACTGCTTCCATCCACAATCAAGCACTATATAACTACTCCCATTATTAAAATCAAGCTCTGGAAAATTCACACTTTTCCAAAGTCATGAATGTTCCACACCTAGTTATCTGTGTTGTCGTAGTCCCACATCCCTGGACAGAACCACCCCAGCATGGCGGTATTCACATCTAGTCATCTGTAGCACTTATATTACCCTATTTGAAAACTAATTTTATTAAACTCATAGATACTTAGTCCCTGGCTTATAAGCCAATATTATCCTCCCAACTCAAATCAGTACAGCTCTAGCTATTTAGAATAGCACTCTTTCAGAAATGTCCCCATGGCATACATACATACATACATACATACATATTTCATTCTCACCTTTTATCTTTCCATATTTATTATGCCTTCCCCTAAAAATGAGAAGTCTGGGTCTTATTATTTGTCATATAGCTATTTATGTAACTCATATGCATATGAAGCAGTTTCAAAATTGCTAATCTATACCATCTTAAACACTACACAAATTAGAGGATAGTCTTTGTGTCCTTGGCTAGTACCATCTACTCAAACTATTATTTTTAAAATTCTTTAAGCTAACTCATTCTTCTGTCCGCATGCCTTTTTTCCCTTTATAATATAATTAGTCACATCAGCATTTGTCTTCCATTTGGAGTTTCCCTATTATATCCTAGTTTTTTTCCAGAAATTTATAAACAGTAAAATATATTTTTATTAACAAATAAGTTGTATCACTTTAAGTAAACTTCATTGTTATCTGTAAATGTATGGAATCATATATCAATGAGTGTAAGATTTTCTTTGATTCTACGTGGAGTGAAAAGGCATTTTTATTTAGTTTTGTATTCAGTACTCCCAAGCACTGAGGCAAACAGGTAACTGATCACTCAGTAAGGTATTACAAAGAAACAGTTTATACTTCTGAATTCCAGATCAGTGGTTGGAGTGACAAAACAGGTGGCCTTGCACACACATGCATGGAGGGGGGCAGGGGGCTTTTAGTGTTAGCTCAGCAGTTCTCTGAAAATCTTTCCACAATTGTCTGTATACAGTTATCTCATCCATCATGCTAAATTCATGGTAACCATTAACTTATTCTATACTCTACAGTTTCAGCTTTCTCAGAGAATAAATAATTGAAATAGTAAGATATGTGTTCTTTTGCATCTGGTTTTTTTTTATTTCTTTTCTGTTGAATCCATTCAAACTCCATGCCTCTTCCTGACTGTATCACTATTTTGTTTATTTTATTGTTGAGTGGAATCTATTGTCCAGATAAAACACAGTTTACTTATCCAGTGTCCTACTGTGAAACATCAGGGTCACTTCTAGTTCAGGCAACTCTATATAACTATGACTATTCACATGCAGATTTCGGTGTAAGTGCAAGTTTTAATTTCTCTAGAGTAAATACCTGGAAATAGGATTTATCAATCTTATGGAAACTTTATTATAAACTCTTTTAAAAACCACTGCACAATTCACAGTATTTGTGCCTTTCTGCATTCCCACTAGAAAAGTATTTCCAAGTGGCCTACATTCCTGTTAATGATTGGTGTCCTATCTTTGGGCTATCTGCATACTGAAGGGTGCATGATGAAATCTCACCATGGCGCTTTATCTTCATTATTCTAATGACACACACACACACACACACACACATACACACACACACACACACACACACACACACATATATATACATACATACATATATATGTATGTATGTATATATATGTATATATGTATATACATTCATTCTTTGGTAAAATAAATATACAATGCAACACAAAATGTTGATGCAGATATTATATTGCAGGAAACAAAAAAAATTCAATAGAAGCAGTGAAGTTAAAGAAATATTAAGAGTAAACCTTCCAGAAGAAAGAGAATAAAATAGACAGATGTGTCAACTATAAAGCAGCCTTACCACGTCCAATATGTCTCTGGTTGCAATTCCAAAGAAGTAGCATGTGATGATGCATATTTAAAGACATCATAGAAGAAAGTGTTTGCAATAAGGAAACTATGTCAATCCTCAGATCCAAGAACTCAGAATATCTCAAGCAAATTAACTTGAATAAACTCACACTGGGTATCAACAGAATGATCATATTATATTTAAACAAATGAATGCATAGAAAGCAAATTTTTTCAAGCAAATGTATCCAGCAGTGAAGAAAAAAAAACTTCATAGTTATAGCATTTAGTGCTATAGAGTATCGCAAGCATTGTTGTGAAGCAACCTATAATATCAACAATCCATCAAAACACGAAGTATCTTCTTCCTAACAGTGTTGGTAGATAGTAACTATATGAGGGAGAGAGCCTTACATAAATGCTCTCCATAAACTGAGCAACAACATAAATATTTACTAGGAAGTATAAGTCTGAGTCAGTTATTTTTCTGTCAATGTGCTAAAGTACTCTAATAAAAAACAACTTGAAGAAGAACAGCTTTATTTGGGCCCTTGGTTCGAGAGAGATAGAATCTATCATAACCACAGCAAAAACTCACTAAAATTTCAAAACCACTCCAAATGGCACTACCAGCTAAGGATCAAGTGTGCAAATACACAAACCTATACACCATTTCTTATGTGAAGCACCACATTTGACTTATGGTATTTATTAATATTCAGATTGTCAATAAAGAAATTGGTTATTCCTAACACTTGAAATGTAAATGATGAAAATATCTAATAAAAGTTGGAAAAAAAGAAATTGGTTATTCTGCTTTGATATATATGACTTACATAAATTTTATTTCTTCAAATGAATTTTAATTGTCAATATAAAATTGAATAGCACTACTTTTTAGGTCTTTCACATAAAAAATATTTCTTTGGCCAATGAATATATTTAGACATATATTTAGAATTTTTATTTTTGTCCTTTTTTAGCTTCAAAAATTTCCCCGTTAATATGGGTTATACCCCACTAATGACGTTGTACTAATTTGTATGAAAACATTAAGTGGTCACTCAATTCATATGGCGAATTTTAAGAGTATATTTTGATACCTATGTAATATTTTTGATACCCATAGAATTCCCCACTTAGCCATAATAAGTGGATGTTTAATAAGTATTAAGAGGTGATGGAGAACTTGCAAGTGAAAAGAAGAAGCTACAGAGAATGATGGTTCATGGCCAATCATAAACCTTAAGTGTTGATAGAGTCAAAGTCAGTAACCAGCTTTCTACCTAGGAGCACATAGTGTGTAAAGATGAAGAGATCTCATTCAAATGGCAAAAAAGTAAAATCTAAATCTATACCCAAGTAACTCCAAGGTTTCCAACACAATGCGAAGGGAGAGCTTTGTCAGGTCCAGAAGTTTCAAACTGACGATGGGCTCTGATAGGAGAAGCTTCAAGGTCAGTGGGTTATTCCCATCACAGTTAATTCCAATTGACCAATACCAAGAGTAATCTTCCTCTTCCTTCAGGCACACAATCCCTGGAAGACCCTCCTGGCATCCTCTGTGACCCAGAAAAGCTGTCTACACTTCCCACCTCCCGCTCCAGCCTGGCTGCATTCCTCTGTCTACTTTATTCTTTTATTATAGATTCATTCTTCACTTTCCTCTTGCCAGATTAAACAAAAATTCAGAATGGTGAAGGCTAAATAGTTTTTTTTTTAAGTGCTGAAAAGTGGCAAGATTTACATGGTGGGAAAAACGAATAAGGATAAAGGATATGACTGAAAAGGGATGGTGTTCCTCCAGTTTTAATGGAAACCCCTCTCTTCTGCCAGTTTTATTGCCATAGGAGTGAGCACCCCAATAATGTCAGGTCCCTGAGAATTCCAAAACCTTAGCTCATTTCTTTTATGTGCTAATGATGTAATTACTCCCATGCCATTTGATATGATGTTTTTGCACATCTGTTATGAAGAGGAAAAAATGTATACATCATATGAAAACATAACCCATCATTTACATGGTTTGAGCTAGCTATGTATTTCATTATCTGGGTTATATATAGTGGCCTATCATTGTATTATTAATGGTGACTATTTCCTTTGTTTGTTTGTTTTTTGTATACTTTAACTAGATTGAACATCTTGGGTTATTTCTGAATAAACAACTCAGATATTTAGATAAAAGCCAAACTTTAATCTTAACTTTTCAGAATATTTTATACATGTTAAATTCCATCTTAAAATGTTTCACCAATTTAAGATACTACTCATGTATGTGTAGTAACATTTAAATGACGAGTATTGTTAGCAATTCTCCTAAAAATGTTTCTATCAATAATTATGTTGTCTTTCTTCATCATCTGTAAGATGTAAATACGTCTGTTTCTTTCATGATCAAGAATCCTCTTCTTGAAAAAAACATGTATTCTGTTTGGCAATAAAAGCCAAGCCCTTGGATACTATAGATATGGCATGTTGTCTATACTTAAATGTGTGGGACACTAACTTCATAGATATCGTGCACTAAAATAATACTTAATAATGGTATCTACTGAGGCTCAATACAGATATATCTTTTTGGTGGTGGAATATGTAATTTCTGACTTGGGTCAGATATTTGTGACATGGTAATATAGAGAAGTTTAAGACTTAGACCGGAACTAACTGTCAATCAGAGTTAACTTTCAAAATTGAAAGATAGATGCTGAAGAATAAACCCAGACATAGTTGAATAGTTGAAGTACTCTCCTTCCTAAGGCCATGTCAGAATCTCCTCAGTCATATTCCAAAGCTTCATCTGACTCTAGCCATCCTTTCCATCTCTACTTTGGCAAGAAATGAAATTGGCTTTCCTTTTAGTACTCATATCTGTCAATCTGTCTTTCATGGTCTCTCCAGTACCATCTTTTAAAAAGAAGACTAAGTTCTCTATATCAGATTTATTTAAGACAGTGTGTTAACTAGCCACTTAGTCACCCTATGTCATACTTGTACCTAGCAGTTAATGATCCTCAATAAACCATGGAGCTGTCAGGACCCACTCAACATCCTGTGTCCTCTGCCAAGGACACTCAGCATCCTGCCTTCTTCCATTTAGTTCAATTGACTTCTGCTTGGTGTCCAATGTTTTTCTTAAGCATCATTTTTGCCCCTTGCAGCTTCCCCTCATGTTGCTTATGTTGCCATCACTGTATTTATTTTTCTCTTTCTCTTTGTAATCTCTGAGGCCTTTAGTGTACAGAATTAGTATGTGAAGTCAGAGAAATCTGGTGCAGCATTAATTTCCATTTTTTTGTGTGTGTGTGTGATTATGACTCCATTGACAGACTTGTCATTTGATAAGTCTTTAAAGCATGGAGATTCCTAGATTGTAGTCGGAATTGTGCTGACACTAAGTATAACAGTAGTGGGTACCTACATCTGAAGCTCTTGATAGAGTGAGGAGTGGATAAAGAGACTGAGTCTTCTTCCATATGTTAGAGCAACAAAGGACAAAATCGCAGTAAGCCTCAGACACATGGTGAGGACGTCCCAAAGCACAGCTGGACCCAGGTCTGTGAGCTTACTTTGCAGTTCAATGTGAGACTGCCTTCTGCTCTCAAGCAATACTTTCTTGTTTTAAAAGAAGCAAACCCTTGGCATGCCAAGTTCTTTCCTCATTGGTCAGCCCACAGAAAGATTTTCAAACTGTGCAGTCTTGTTAGAGTCTGGGAAGAGTCTCCGAGACCACTCAACACTTAACAATTAAAAAAACATAAATAAATAAAATGAAATGAATCTTGGTAGCTGTTAAACCTTTGCCTTTGCTCTAGGAAACTTATCCAATTGGCATGTCTATAAGAAAAGACACACTCTCCTCCCATTCTCCTCAGTGCCAAAAATAGGAAGGAAGGAAGGAAGGAAGGAAGGAAGGAAGGAAGGAAGGAAGGAAGGAAGGAAGGAAGGAAGGAAGGAAGGAAGGAAGGGAGGGAGGACGGAGGGAAGGAGGGAGGGAAGGAGGGGGGAGGGAGGGAGGAGAGAGAGAGAGAGAGAGAGAGAGAGAGAGAGAGAGAGAGAGAGAATTCCAACATCAGCGAGAACTTATATTAAAGTTTTAGATGAATTATTGTTCTAGTACACACACCCTGAGGTTGAGAAGGAAAGAACATCCAGGACTAACAGACCTGATTGTTCTGGCAAAGGTGCTGTTTAATTCAGCTGGCATCTCTGGGTTTTCTTTTTCTATGGTATTCCCACTTCATTTTTTCATAAGAAGGTTAATTGTTCAAGTAGCAATTTTTAACATTACTATTTCGTTCATTTTTCTCCAGGACAACTTCTTCTTCCAGGTCTCCTGAGGGTTTCTCAAAGGGCGTGATGCCTGGAGTCCTTATTTATTTGTAGGGACAGCTGTCATTCTGCTAACAAGTTCATTGGGCCATGGATTCTTCCTTTCTTTATTGTTTTCCAAGCAAGGCAAAGATCTTGGCTTGGGAATGTGAGTACCTCACCACTTGGCCTTCTTAGATTCCCCTGAAAAGGACTTAAACACAGCGGTTCAAAAACCAAATTATAGCGCAATCATGAAAGGACTTGAACCTGTAATCATATTGTGATTATTCTCTAACTAAAGTTTCTACAAAAATATGTGATTGTGTTTTTTTCTAGGCAAGTATTGGAAGTCGATCAAGATGGTGGCTGCTACAAGGGGCTATTCTCTGCCTGCTTCTCAGCTGCAAGAGGAGACAGAGACCGTTTCTGCACTTGCCTCCCTGACGGTAGATGTGGAACAGCCATTTGCTCAGGAAGATGGCAGGTAAGGATCCAACATGGGGGAATGAGGTGGTCAGTGATGTCCAGACTCATTGCTGGCATTCTGGAACTTTCTTCCTGCTTCCTCTACCTGTTTTCTCCAAAGCCACAGATGGCAGAGTATATGATACAGGCTGTGGACAGCTCAACTGTTTCGTTCTTTCTGGGAAAACAAACCTGGAGGACGTGGTTCCCCAGACGTCGTTCCCAGAGAAAGGCGCTGAGATCGAGAGTGAGAAATATCACTCCTTGTTGGATAATTTAGTGCAGACCGCTGTGGAAAGAGCCGCCTGGGGAACTAACTCCTCCTGCTTATCTCTGTTTTCCCAGATGTTCCCTTTCTTTCTCTCAACATTTGAAATTTTTGCTATAACAAAGGCAACACAGGAAGACAGAAACTGTGTGTGATGTTAGTCAAGGGCCAGCCATTTTATACATATGTGAGTCTCCTTGAGGTCTATACGGATAGAGATGGAAGATGTTTGTCAAGGAGATGGGGATGTTAATGAAGTAGAACTGAGCCTGATTTTATTCTGTAAGAAGAGAACATTCTTAATTTCTTTTCCTATGTACATAAATTGGGGGTCATGTAGAGCTTACTTGTTTACTTTTAAAGAAATCATGGTCAGTTGGTAATATTTTCCTACCCATTCTCTCATCATGACAACCACACTTCACTCAATAATTCCTTACAATGTAAGTTGCCCAGTATACTGCCTGTGATAAGGTGTTTTCCACAGCTGATTGCAAGGTGACATCCTTTCTCAGGACGTGAGTCAGGCAAGATTCAGAAGAAACTCTGAGGCTCACACTCACATTTAAGTTGCTTCTGAGAAGGAACTCCAACTCCTTCCACCAGTTAACAGCACTGCTAATTGCATGGAGCCTGTAACTCCCCAAATGCACCAGTGTGTACAGTCTGGATTCCTTACCTTCACGGGGTACTCCAAGTGTAATGGATTTAACATCTTGTTTGGGCCCAAACAGTTGATAAATTGAATAAGAGATTTGACTTTTACGTCTGTGTTTTCTCTTGCTATAATCACTTTAAGAGAAGACTCTCAGTGTGGGCAGCATTTGGTGTGTTGCTGAATTAGAAGGCATTCTCTTGCAGTATCTGGAGAAAGGGAAAACGTATTTTACATTTTTGATATTATGAACTAGCTCCCTGCTGTTCCCAGCTAAGAACTGAACCAAGTTCATAATCCAAAGGTGTTGCAATTATTCCCAAGGCCAAAACCAGTTAGTTGTCTGTCATCTGAGGGCCATAAAACTGAGGAAACTAACATCTGTTAGTGTTGGTTATAAAAGAGTGAAGCTATTCTTTAGAAGCCATTTAATACAGAAAAATGAGGTGAATTCCACCCTGGGTGAAGTGAATTCTAGGTAGTTCTGCCCATGAAATTGCAAAGCTTGGAATAATTAACAATAATATGAGATGTTGTGAACCCCAAGCAATATAAAATTCTTGGCACGTTGGCAGGGGTTGCCTCTACAAGCATATTTGCTTATCCTGTGGTAAATCATGTGCTTGGCTCTGATAATCTATAAGAATGAACCAAGCTTTGCTCCAGAGTGACTCTAATCTTCCACTGATGCCATGTAGGGTACCACTGTCCTGATGAGCAGGAAGGCAGAGGGCAAGCCCAGTTTCATGTCTGTTTATTCTTTTGAAACAAAGTATACCAATTGTGATTTTTTTTTTTTCCTGTGAGGGGGAAAAATGTTTTGACTTGAACTATTTTCTATGTTTTTGTATTTCATTCAACAAAGGAGCAGGGGAAAAAAATCTCCTAGAACCAGATCATGTGTTTCAGTTAATTTGTGTATGACCCTCATGAAAGAGATGATGGAGAGATGGGGGTGGGGTGGGGAATGGAGTGGTTGACCAAGGATTGCTATCAGAATTGTCTTCCTGCTCAGCAGGCAAAGATAAAGGAAATGCCCCTGGGCTTTTGTTGTGAATGCAATATTATGATCACACAGGAAATTGAAAAATTAGAAAAAAAAATCAGAATTAAATGGATGGAAAAGAGCAAAGGCAAATTCTTTTTATAGGAAATTCTTGCCAGTTATTTTGGACGATATATTGGTGCTTGGAGTGAGATGACTCATTTTAAACTCAGATTCTGGGTAAGGCGGCCCTTTTCTTGGCCAACTCATATCTGACTCATTTACCACTAGTGAATAGGGGATAAAATGCTCCTGGCTAAGAACCATTTTAAGTATTTTCTGTTCATTTTCTTGAATGGGGGTGGGGTGACCCATTTCATCTTTACGACCACACTTATGGGCCTTGAAAAATATAGTATTAGGGGAAAACTGGCCAGTGGGAGCTCGTGCGAGGGATAGTTCCCAGATACACAGCTGTCATGTGTCCTTTTTAGGTGGCCAAGGATTTAAATGGGAAGGGAATGATGGGCGGGTCAGTAGAGAGTGGAAAACAAGGCTCAGATCCTGTGCATGAGAGGGAGTCAAAGAAAAAATAAAAGGACCGGCTTGATTGTGTGCAGTAGACTGTTTAGAGGCAGGTTGTGCTGTTAGCTCTCTTGTTTGCCAAGACGACATGCCTGTAAGATCTGTGCTATGCTTTGGTAGCTGTTTAGGTTTTGATGCTTTGACTTTAAGAAAGTTAGAAGCAGCCTTCAACTTTATCCTAGAGGAAAGGTCGGTCTGCCCCTAGTGACTTCAGGATGACCAGCTATTAAGTGTTAGGAGCATGTTGGCACTCCAGAATTCTTGGCCCAGTCATTTTCCTTTTTCAGCTGGAAACAAAAAGTGAAAGCTAGATGTTCACATGAAAGTCTGAGCTGTTGCAAGTCATGTTCAATTATCTGAATTTAGTCTGTTGTGCCAGTGAAAAATCATTTAATTTTCCACGTTTGATTATCTTTCTCATGGAAGAGGTAGTTTCAAGCCTTTGTATTATCTTTTTCTGCCTTGAAAAACTTAATTTTATTTCTCCTTCAATTTAATAGCTTTTCTGGGAGGGACGTTGTGGCTTGACACTTGTGCTCTTTGAGAACTTGCTACATCTTTTCAGGGCTTTGCTGGCTGTAAAAGTTTCTGTCAAATAAACAAGTTGTGATCTGTTAGGACTGCCTTTAAAAGTGAGTTTTAAGTGGTCTTTCTTTCTCACATCTTTTAATAGCCCCTCTTTATTCTGTGCTTTGTAATGATTTAACTAAAAGCTATCCATGCTCTGAGGTCGTTTCTACAGCCCCTGTACATACCGAGAGCACTAAGTGGATCTTTCGATTTTCCTCTCATATGTTATATCCTGACTGCCATTTTCCCTCCCTCCATTCCTCCCAGTACCTCGCCCCACCTCCTTTCTCCTCCAATCCACTCATTTCTCTTCAAAGGAAAAAATCAGGCCTCCCAGGGATATCATCCATATCATTGAACACAGAATAACAGGTTACAATGAAACTAGGCATAAACACTCACTCATACCAAGGCTGGACAAGGATGCCCAGTAGGAAGAAAAGGGTCACAGGCTAAGGCAAATGAGTAACAGACAACCCCAGCTCCCATTGTTAGGACTCCCACAAGAACACCAAACTGCACAACCATAAGATATGTGCAAAGGACCTAGATCAAACCCATACAGGGTCCTTTTGTGTGTGTGTGTGTGTGTGTGTGTGTGTGTGCTTCAGGCTCTTTAAGCCCATATGATTCCTGCTTAGTTGATTCTGTGGGTCTTGTTCTCCTGATGTCTTTAACCCCTCTAACTTTGATAATGCAGCCTCCTTCTTCTGGGGGGAGCAGGGTTTGTTCCCAGAGCTCTACATAGTGTTTGGCTGTGGCTCTCTGCATCTGTTCCCATCAGTTGCTGCATGATGCCCCTGTGATGACAACTGGGTTAGGCACTGATCTTTAAGTGTACTGAATATCATTGGGAATCATTTCACTGACTTTTTTTTTCTTTTTGGCAGCCATGTTTCTTTCTATCCTCGCTCTCTGAGCCATCTGAGGCAGTATAAGGAGTAGGATCCTTCTCATGGTGTGAACCTGAAGTTGGACCAGTCACTGGTTGGCCACTCCCACAAGTTCTGTGCCAATATTACCCCAGGACACCTTGCTGGCAGGACAATTTGTAGGTTGAAGGGTTTTGTGGCTGGATTGGTGTCCCAGTCCCACTTCTGGGAGCCTTGCCTGGCTGTAGAAGATGGCCAGCTAATGGTCTGTATCCCACAACACTAGTATACCTTGCTAGGTCACTTCTGTAGTTTCTGGGGAGTTTCCACTGCACTACACTGCCCCAAATCCTGTTGTCCCTCCAAGTACTCTCCCTCCTCCTTCCCCCAAACCTCCCACTGGATCGCTCTTGTCCCATGCCCATTTCCCCTTCCCAGGGAGATTCATGCCATGCCCACTTGAAAAGTCCCTGTTACTTAGCCTCTCTAGGTCTGTGGATTGTAGCATGATTAGCATTTACCTTACAGCTAATTTTCTCTTATAAGTGAGTACATACCATGTTTGTCTTTCTGGGTCTGGGTCTCCTCACCCATAAGGATATTTTCTAGTTTTGTCCATTTACCTGGAGATTTCCTGATGTCATCATTTTAACAGCTGAGTAATACTTCATAATATAAATATACTACATTTTCTTTATCCATTCTTCAGTTGAGGAACAACTATGGTGATTCCAGTTTCTGGCTGTCATGAATAAAGCTTCAATGAATACAGTTGAGGAAGTGCCCTTGTGGTTGGATGGCCTGTCTTTTGAGTATGTACTCAAGAATGGTATAGTTAGGACTTGAAGTAGGTTGATTCCCAATTTTCTGAGAACCACCATATTTATTTCCATAGTAGCTGAATAAGTTTGCACTCTCACCAGGAATGGAGAAGTGTTCCCCTTGCTCCACATCCTATCCAGCATGACCTGTCCTTTGTCGTTTTTTATCCTAGCTGTTCTGACAGGTATAAGATGGAATCTCAAAGTAGTTTTGATTTGTATATCCCTAGTGGCTAAGGATGTTAATCACTTCTTTTATTTCTCAATTATTTCCGATTTCTCTATTGAGAATTTTATGTTTGGAGCTCTACTCAATTTTTATTTAAATAATTTGGTTTATTGGTGTCTAGTTTTTGAGTTTTTAAAATATATTTTGGATCTGATGCAGGATTGATAAAAAAATATTTTCCCATTCTTTAGGCTGAAGTTCTGTCCTATTGATGGTGTCCTTCGACTTGAGCTTTTCAGTTTTATGAGGTCCATTTACTGATTCTTGTTCTCAGTGTCTATGCTATTTGTGTTCTGTTTAGGAAGTTGTCTCCTGTGCCAATATGTTCTAATTAATTTCCTACTTTCCTTTCTATTAGTTTCAGTGTATCTGGTTTTATGTACAGGTCTCTGACCACTTGGAATAGAGCTATGTGTAGGATCATAGATGTGGATCAATCTGTATTCTTCTACATGCAGACATCCCAGTTAGGAACCATTTTTTGAAGATAGTTCAATTCTTCCACTGTGTATTTCTGACTTCTTTATCAAAAATCATGTGGCCCTAGATGTCTGAATTTATATCTGAATCCACACTATATTTCACTGAGCAACCTGACTAGTTTCTGTTGTTGTTTTTGCCAATAATATATGGTTTTTATTATCATAGCTCTATACTGCAGCTTGAAATCAGGATTGGTGATACCTCTAGATGTTATTTTATTGTACAAGACTGTTGTCACTATCCTGGATTTGTGTGTTTGTTTGTTTGTTTTTACATAAGAAGTTGAGACTTATTCTATCAGGATCTGTAAAGAATTGTGTTAGAATTTTGATGGGGGTTTCATTGAATCTGTAGATTGCTTTTCATAATATGGCCACTTTTACCATGATAATTGTACTGATCCTTAAATATGTGAACACTTTTCATCTTCTGATATGTTTTTCATTATTTTCCTTAAAACCATTGAAGTTTTATTGTCATACAAGCCTTTCACTTGTTGGGTTAAAGCTACCCAAAGATACTTTACATTATTTGTGGCTATTGTGAAGGGTGTTGTTTCCCTGATTTCTTTCTCTTTCAATCTGTCATTTGTATATATGAGGCCTATTGATTATCTTTTTTTCTTTCTTTTTAGTTAATTTTGTGTCTTATCACTTTATTGAAGTTGTTTATCAACTGTACAATTTGCTTGTAGAACTTTTGAGGTGACATATGTATACTATCATATCATCTATGAATAACAATACTTTGACTTCTTACTTTTCAATTTGTATTCCTTGATCTCCTTTAGTTGTCTTACTGCTCTAGCTAAAATTTCAAGTGCTATATTGAATAGATCTGGAGAGAGCGGCCAGCCTTGTCTTGTTCCTAATTTTAGTTCCTAATTGTTTTGAGTTTCTCTCTGTTTAATTTGATGTTGTCTATAGGCTTGCTGTAAATGGCCTTTATTATATTTAGCTATGTTCCTTAGGTCCCTAATCTTCCCAAGACTTTTATCATGAAGGAGTATTGGATTATGTCAAAAGCTTTTTTAGCATATAATGAGATGATTGTGTATTTTTCTTTCACTTTGTTTATGTTTGATTTTATTGACTCATTTTTGTAAATTGAACAGTCCTTGCATGTCTGGAATGAAGCCTACTTGGTCATAGTGGATGCCTTTTTGATATGTTCTTGGATTCTCTTTGAGAGTATTTATTGAGTATTTTATTCTATCTTCATGACAGAAATTGGTCTGTAATTCCCTTTCTTTGTGAATCTTTGTGTGGTTTTGGTATCAGGATTACTACTATAACCTCATAAAATGAACATTATATGTTTGTATTTATGAAATAATTTGAGGAATATTGGTATTAGCTCTTCTTGGAAAGCCTGGTAGAATTCTACCCTAATGCCATCTGTCCCTGGAATTTTTTGGAGTTGGGGGTTTGGAAGGTGGAGACTTTTCATGACTGCTTCTATTTCCTTAGGTGTTAAAAATCTATTTACCTTTTTATTTTATCTTGATATGTTTGGTAAGTGGCATCTATAAAGAAAATTATTCATTTCTTTTAGATTTTCCAATTTTTTCAAGTATTAGTTTTTAAAGTATGACCCAATGATTCTTTGTATCTCTTTAGTGTCTCTTATTATGTCCTCCTTTTAATTTATGATTTTCTTACTTTGGATATTTTTCCCCACCTTTAGCTTAGTTTGGCTAAGCGCTTGTCAACCTTGTTGATTTTCTCAAGGAACAAACTCTATTTCACTGATTTTTTTAAATTGTTCTTTTGTTTCTATTTTAGTGATTTCAGCCATCAGTTTGATTATTTACAGCTATTTCTCTTAGGTAAACTTGCTTCATTTTGTTCTAGAGCTTTCAAGTATGCTAATAAGTTGCTAGTATTCTCCAATTCTTGCTAGATCTTGTCAATTTCCTTATGTAGGCACTTAATGCTATGAACTTTCATCTTAGCAACATTTTCATTGTGTCCCATAATTTTAGAGTTTTCATTTTCATTGAATTCTAGGAAATTATTAATTTCTTTCTTGCTTAATTTATTTATTTAATCAATTTATTTCTGCCTTGACCCAGCAATCATTCAATATGGAGTTGTTTCATTTCCATAAATTTGTAGGCTTTCTGTGTTTCTATTGTTGAAATTCAGTTTTAATCCATGGTTATCTGATAGGATACAGGAGATGATTTCAATTTTATTGGATCCGTTGAGACTTATTTTGTGAAGTCTCCCACTATCAATGTGAGAGGATGAATGTGTGATTTAAGCTTTAGTAGTGTTTTCTTTACAAACATGGATGACTTTGCATTTGGGGAATAGATGTTACAATCTGAAAGATCATCTTTGTAAATCTTCCTTTGATAATTATGAAGTGTCTTGCCCCATCTCTTTTGATTAATTTTGGTTTGAAGTCTATTTTGTTAAATATTAGAATATCTACACCCGCTTTTTAGCTTCATTTACTTGGAAAATATCTTTTAAAATTTTTACTCTGAGGTAAAATCTATCCTTGATGTTGTAGTGTGTTTCTTGAACACAGCAGAAAGAAATTTTTTTTTTTTGCATCTATTCTGTTAGTCTGCGTCTTTTTATTGGTGAATTGAGTTCATTTATATTGAAAGATATTAATGACCACTGATTGCTAATTACTATTATTTTGTTGTTAATAGTGGTGGTAGAGTGTGTGTGTTTGTGTCTGTCTGTCTGGTTTTTGTTTTTTCTGGTATAAGATTATTTATTCCCTGTGTTTTCTTGGGTGTAGTTAGCTACCTTGGGTTTGAGTTTTCCTTCTAATACTTTCTATAGAGCTGGATTTGTGTATAAATATTATTTAAACTTGACTTTATTATGAAATACCCTTTTTTCTCCATATATAGTGGTTGAACTGGGTATAGTAATTTTTACCGGGTTTTACTGGGTATAGTAATCCAGGCTGTATCTGTGGGCTCTTAGAGTCACTACATCTGTCAAGACCCTCCTGGCTTTTAGAGACTCCATTGAGAAGTCAGGTATAATTCTAATAGGTCTGCCTTTATATGTTACTTGGCTCTTTTTTCTTGTAGATTTTAATATGCTTTTTGTTGTTGCTATTGTTTTCTGTATTTTTAGTGCTTTGAATATTTTGTGGCAAGGGAAATTTCTTTTCTTGTCCAATTTACTTGGTGTTCAGTAAGCTTCTTGTACCTTTATAAGTATGTCTTTTTAGGTTGGGAAAATTTTCTTCAATGATTTCATTAAAAATTCATTTTCAGGAGCCAGGCATGGTGGCGCAGGCCTTTAATCCCAGCACTCGGGAGGCAGAGGCAGGCGGATTTCTGAGTTCATGGCAACGTGGTCTACAAAGTGAGTTCCAGGACAGCCAGGGCTATACAGAGAAACCCTGTCTCAAAAAAAAAAAAATCATTTTCAGAGTCTTTGAGTTAGGAATCTTCTTGTATATTACCATTATTCTTAGGTTTGGCCTTTTCATGATAAACCAGATTCCTGTATATTTTGTGTCAGAAATTTTTTAGCTTTAACATTTTCTTTAACTGAGGTATTTATTTATTCTATTCTATCTTCAATGCCTGAGACTCTCTATTTCATCTCTTGTATTTTGTTGGTGATCTTGCATCCAAAGGTCCTGTTCTCTTACCTAGATTTTTCTATTTCCAGGACTCCTTAAGTTTTTCTGTTGTTTTTTTTTTTCCATTATCCAGTCTTAAACAGTTTTATTCATTTCCTTCAACTGTTTGTTTGATTTTTCTTGAGTTTCTTTAAGATATTCATTCATTTTTCCCTTTAAGGATCTCTATTATCTTCATAAAGTTGGTTTTAAGGTCTCTTTGTGCTTCATCTGTGTTGCAATATTCAGGGTTTGCTGTAGTAGAGTAGATGGGCTCAGGTGGTGACATATTCCTCAGGACATTGTTGATTATGTTCTTACATTGATGTCTAGGCATCTGGGTATTATAGGTCTAGGTGCAAATTTCTTAGCTTGTCTTCGTTGGATGGGTGGTTTTTTCCCCCTGGGTTTTTGTTTCCTCTCTGGTCTTCTGGCAGGAGCAGCCTCTGCTTGAGTAGAGGGTCTCTACGCAAGTTGGAAGCTGGAGTTCTGGCAGCTGGTGTGGCCTCTGCTTCAGCCGGAGGTCCTCAGCAGGAGTTGTAGGGGCATGACATAGTGATCCAGAGGGGTGTAACAGTGGCGGTAGGCTTGGCACAGAGTTTGGACAATGTTGAGGCACACTGACCACCTGTGATTTTGGTGGCTGCCATGTCCTTTGGCCCTGAAGGATGCTTCTACTAGAGTTGGGGCCTGGCATGTGGTGATGATGAAAGGAGCTCTAGCAAGCACTGAGAAAGTAGGGACGGTCCACAGGCAACCCACCTACTTGATGTCCAGGCAGCAGGCATGGCCTCCGTTGGGGTAAAAGACTTCCACCAGAGTTGTGGGCCAAGGTGTGATGACAAAGAGAGGGAATGTGGCTTGGAGTAGCCTGAGTGGGCACTGAGGCATTATTGGTGGTCTGTGGGCAGGGTGGAGGTGCTTACCTGGGGCATGATTACTGGCTTGTCCTCTGGTAAAGCAGGAGGATTACACCAGAGTTGTGGGCTCCTTTGTATCATCTTTGAAGCATGAGAAAATGTTTGCTTCAGAGGCTGGAAGTGTGTGGAATAGCTATCTTTCTGTGAAGATACAGTACAATAGGCTGAGAACTCACTAGAATCTAAAGGCCTTCACTTTGAATAGCTCATCCACAGAGCTGAGGACATGATGATTTATGTAACGCATAGGCCAGTTGGATGCACGTTCACATCTAATGTACACAGAAACACGGCTTTCAAATTTCCTGGACGTTGGGAGTATTTCTCTAAGGCTTCTAGGAGTTGACATGGTACAAATTATGCAGTTCTCTGGTTTTACTCTGTGACACATTATTTTAAGAACCAATTTATCTAAAATAGACTAACATTCCAAAACACATTTCACTTTTGGTTTTCTTGGTTCAACACAGCATTACCCAAAATGAGGGCTCAGATCTAGAAATTTCCTAGTGAAAAGAGGGAATATTTGTGCACATGCCCTCCCGTTTCTTGTCTTCTTGGGATGCCTCTGTTATATGTTTGTAGTACATCATACAATTGTGGAGCAGGAGTAAAATCTACCCTAATATGTCACGAAATAAATTCAGTGCCAGTTCTGAATTTTAGAGTTCTGTCTACATCCTTTATAAAATAGCATTTAGGTTATTGACAGGAAACAAAATGAAATAGAACCCTGAGGATACTGGGAGCTTGGAGTTCTATCTCTTCTTCCTGCTCACTCTGTCCCTCACCTCTAGAGGAAGAGAAAGGCCTGGCGCCAAGAGTGGGAAGCTGATTCACATGAGCATGAGATTAATGAACATATGTGAATAAGTTATCACAACACCTGATACATAGGAAACTCCCAACAAAGGTTATATCTAACCATTCACTTCCTTTTAATTCTTTTTTGACTTACTCTATGTGTTTTTCCCCTAATAAGATTGTTCATAATCTTGTGACCTGAAAGAATATCTAGCCAACAGCTAGACATCTGTGTGTTCGATTATGCTTTATTAAAAACCGGAGATCAACAAAGCATAAGAACTTAGTAAGAAGTTGACTTTGGTGCCTAATGTGTGGTTAGCTAATCCACCTCAAAAAGCATCTAAATATTACATATATAATATTTCCTGAATAAATAAATAAGTCATTTGGAGGACAGAGACCCTTAAAATAGTAAAGCATTTTATACGAGTACCTGAGTAACACTAGTCCTTCTATTTGCTGACATCAAAGCAAATAAATACTGATATTTTCAAATATATATATATATTTTTTCCTTAATTTAAATTGACAATCCCCATTTTGTGAGCATGTTGACTAGCCCAACTCTGTATTAGTCTTAAATCATAAAGACAGCTTAGCTCAGATATATAATGCAGGCTGTTGTATAAAATATTTTTTTGTGAATGGAGAGTTATATTTGAGGAAGGAATTCAAGAGCCATGTTTATTGGGACTGTAACTAAAGTCAGAGGGAAGATGGAAGCGACAAAGATAATAACAGGATGTCCTCTGATGTGTAGAATGAGCGGGAAGAACCTAGAGTTCATTCATTCTTTAGACACCCAATTTGAATATTTTATACATGCCTAACTCAGTGCTCACAGCCAAGTACACCAAGTTAGTTTGCAGTTTTCTACTGCTTCTACAGGAATTGCAAAAAGATTAATGACTTAGAACAAGATGGTGACTCAGTAAGTCTAATTCTGGTTCTGGCTTCACACTTTTAGCCAGTGTCAATAGGTTTCCATCCCCACACCTGTTTGTTTGTTTGTTTGTTTGTTTGTCTGTCTGCTCCAGGGAAAATTCCTGAAGAGTCCTGTCCCTCCCCTCCCCTGCTCCCCCCTTTAAGGGGCTGTCTACATTCTTTGGCTCGTGGCTTCTTCCTTTCTCTTGAAAGTCAGTAGCAACCTATCTTCAGTCATCACAGTCCTTCTGACTGAAACTGAGCAAGACTTTCTGTGGTAAAGGGCTTACATGGGTGACATTTAAGATAGAGGCTATAACTCAGGGTTTCTTTGTTTTTGTTTTTGTTTTGTTTCTTTTGGTTTTTTTTTTTCTGTATTTGTACTACCAACACATTTCCCAACCTACCTTAATTCTTATCCAAATATTTCCAGTACTTTGCTTATTCTCTAGTTTCCAATCTGATCCTTTTTCTGTGCACTAACAAGGAAGTTATTTAAAACACAAAACTGTAAGAGCATACTCTGTGTTGCTGAAGTCCTTCAGTGCCTTCCATCCCTCACTGCACAGTAAAGACCACCTTCTACTGGAATTTTACCCCTCTTAGAAGTTCAAGCCTTACTCCTAACACTTTATTCTGTTTGAATTATGCTTTGTGTTCCAACAACAACCTGGCTTATTTAGAGAATGAGAAGAAAAAGAATGAAAGAAAAAGCTAGAAAGGAAAGGACATGCCTTCTAAAAATGGTGGAGAACAAAGTTTATTGTGACTAGAAGGGAAAGCATAGCCAGAGACAGGGACATCTGGCCCAGAGCAGAGGGGACATGACCCTGCACCTTGGACAGCAGCAAGGGGAAAGGGAAGAAAAGGGAACCAGGTGCACACCAGCCAGGAGGCCCAAATCAGAGTAGACCAAAAAACCAGGTCACCAAAAAGGCTGAATTACGTAGGGAAGAACAGCTCCCAGGAGGCCAGCCCAGCTTCTGAGCTAGAGAAGTTTAGAGTAGGGGTCAGGGCATGCCAGCCAGGAGGGCCCTATAACTGATAGGACCAGGAATGGAGGGAGAAGCTGGCAGTGGAGAGCAGCTGTCTGTCCCGGGGTTTGAAACCTAACAGTTTGTAACTGAATTATGTTTCATGTGATCATTTATTTGCCCAATGGTGATATTGTCACTTATACCACTCTCATAAAAACAACACTCCTAGCAAGATCAATGGAGGATGTGTCTATCACGCTACCCTGCCTTGACTGCTTCCCCAGCCAGTCAGCCCCCCTTTAACCTTTTAACACCCTTTAGCACCATCCGCTCATTTTTCTTATTCTTAAATTTCATTTAAATGGAGTTTCATTTAAATGCTACATACTGGTTGGTAATCTGGCTTCTCTCACTCCACTAAACATAATATTTTTGACATTTGTCCATGTCTCTGACAATCAATATTCTGCCCATTTGTAATTGCACATTAGACCAAGTATATTAACATATCCTAATTTGTTTATCCACTTACCTGTGGATTGGTACTTGGCTTGCTTCCAATAATAGACTATTAGGAATAAAACTGCAATGATTTTGATCTTTTTGTGGGGAAAGTAAAATGTGCTTATGTCAATGGTTTTGAAGTGTACCATGCAGGAGTGTGAATAATAGAAACATAGACTTGCCTTCCTTTCTACAACTTTATTCTGCAAAAAGCAAACCCTATCTCCATTATTCAACTTCCCTCTTTCTCCTCACACCCAGATCCAGGGACTGGTGCTTGCCCTTGGGATAGATTCAAGTTGTGCCAGTCATTGGTTGGCCATTCCTTCTGTCTCTCTTCCATCTTTGTCCTTGCGTTTATTTCTTTTAGACAGGACAAATTTTGGATTGAAACTTTTGCTGGTGGGTTGGTGTCCTTATGCCTTTACTGGGGGTCCTGCCTGGCTACAGGAGGTGGCCTCTTCAGTTCCATATTCCCACTGCTATGTATTTGGGCTAAGGTCACCAGAATTGACTCCTAGGAACCTCCCCACTCCACTCCAGGTCTCTAGCACTTCATAGAGATTCATGTGCTCATCGCATCCCACACCCCAACAGCTGCAGATTTTCCTAGCCCTCTGGTTCTCTCTCCTGTCTCTCCCAACACCTGATACTTCCCCCACCCCATTCCCCGACCCTCTCTTACCAAGTTTTCTCTCTTCCTTTGCCTCCTCTGACTATTTTATTCCCACTTTTAAGTGAGATTCAATCGTCCTTGCTTGGGCCTTCCTTCTTGTTTAACTTGCTATCTTTCTCACATACCTGTGCAATATGTGTGGGCTTATAGTTTAAATTGAGAATAATTCCAGAACATTTGTTCTTTGCTGAAGTTCTGATTTTATTCTTAATTTAGAATGCTGTATTGTTATATCTCTTTTAAAAGCTGTTAAACGAGCCCTGATGACATCAAACATTTCAAGGGGTTTATGCAATATCTCCTATTTGTGTTAAATTGTTGGGGAAGGAAAACAACAAAGAAAAATAAAGGTGGAAGTGGAAGAAAACAGAATTCATGAAGCACAGGGTGTGGGGAAGCAGCAGAGTGTATCGGGAGCTCGTGGCTGTTGCAAAGAACAGAAGAGACAAGACGACAGGATGTACTTTTGCCAGAAACTGGAGTCCTCTCAGTTGTGCAGTTTTAATAAGTGGTACTCAACTTCTCTATTGCTGCCCTTTAATACAGTTCCTAATGTTGTGGTGACCCCCAACCATAACATTATTTTGAAGCTTCTCTGTAACTTTAATTTTGAAAGTGAATCTGCATTTTCTCATGGTCTTAGGTGACACCTGTGAAAAGGGGTCACGACCCACAGGTTGAGAATGGCTACTTGAAAGTATGCCACAGCTCAGTAGTAATGAAGGCATGTAAACCTAGCTAACAGTAGGATTCTGTTTTTACATACATTAAATGTATTTACATACATTGAACTCATTACTGTAAGAAGAACTGCAGGCTGCACGCTCCAGGGGCCAGAACTTGTGGTCTGTGGTATTCGGTACTGTGCTCACTGCACACACAGCCCTGGCCACTTAGACTCACTATATCTGATCTCAAGACTATTTTCTCCTTCCTCTCTTTACCTTGCAAATTTCTTAATCTGTGATGCTGGACTGAAGCACTCCTTCCTTGAATATCAAAGCTCATCGTTGTTCAGTGGCTTGCAGAGGTAGAGGGTACCTCTATCAACCAACTAAACTGTTGCATAAAAGATGCAGTTGTTTTTGCTTTTGTTTGTTTTGTTTGTTTGTTTGTTTGTTTGTTTTTACAGAGACTCAGTGTACAGCCCAGATTCATCTTGAACACACTGTATAACCCAAACTGGCTTTGCAATCGTGTTGAATCTTCTCCATCCTCCTAGAGTGCTAGGATTGTCATGTGTAATCCCAACTGGGTGCTTCTGTGTTCAAATTGCAAATGGACTTAAATTCAAAGAGACAAGGACTTGCTGCCAACCCTGACAAGATATGCTCACTGATATATGATATACGGGAGAATGAATGTTATAGGAACAGCCAACCACTTTCTGATAGGATCTAAGGATCTGAGGTCTGCTCGATGAGTTAGAATTCAAAACTAGCATAGTTAAAAGGGCCAGGAACCTATGGCTGGATAGGCCATAGGACCCAGGAGAATAACTGTTAGTTGAGATACACTGTGTATGTCTGTGGATGACCAAGGTGAAAAGCCCTCATATTTCCAAAGCACCACTTCTCAACACTGTCACTGTGACAAGGCATGGTGGCACACATTTGTAATTCCAGCACTCAGGCCACGGAATCAGAGGCCCAGGGGCCAGCCCGAACTGCATAACACATTTGAAGCTACCCTAAGCTACATTGAGACCCCCATCTCAAAAAACAAAAATCAAAACCACAACAAAACAAAGGAACATACAAATAAAAAGCCATTGTCATCTGTCACCAGCTCACATGCTAATTCTTGCTAAAGCTCCAAAAGCAAACATATAAAATATTTGTTTAGGGATAAGGATTTGGTAAAGATAACATCTATAGGGTGTGAGGGTACATTCCTATAATCTCAACACTAGGGAGGCTGAGACAGGGTGGATGTGAGCAGAAGATACAATTGCTCTGTGCTTGGCAGTTGTCTTAGGGTTTCTATTCCTGCACAAACATCATGACCAAGAAGCAAGTTGGGGAGAAAAGGGTTTATTCAGCTTACACTTCCACATTACTGTTTATCACCAAGGAAGTCAGGATTGGAACTCAAGCAGGTCAGGATGCAGGAGCTGATGCAGACAGAGGCCATGGAGGGATGTTCTTTACTGGCTTGCTTCCCCTGGCTTGCTCAGCCTGCTCTCTTATAGAACCCAAGACTACCAGCCCAGAGATGGTCCCACCCACAAGGGGTCTTTCCCCTTTGATCACTAATTGAGAAAATACCCCACAGCTAGATCTTATGGAGGTACTTCCCCAACTGAAGCTCCTTTCTCTGTGATAACCCCAGCTGTGTCAAGTTGACACAAAACTAGCCAGTACAGCAGTTTATAAGGCATGTTCTCTTACTTCAACACATTTGCTTCCCTGGGCCCTGAGGACAAAACAAATACCCTTTTTCTAAAAAGAAATTTGAGAGTGAGGAGACAGATTTACTCAATGTTAAGTGTTAGAAACTGACAGAGTAAAGACTTAAACACAGGGCATTCCCTCTGAAGGTAAAGACAGTTTTTAACTTGCTAGGTACTGTATTATCATGGTGGTGTAACAGAAGGGAGATGGGGTGGTTGTATGTATGCAGACATAGAAAATATGGGCAGTGATAAATACAGTATCTTTGATAAAGAAGTTAGTAGAACATGATTTTAAAGGGATCCAGGGACAGGATTCTTCCAAAAGACAGTTTTATATTCTACTCATTCATCTCTAGGCTTCAGGAGAGAACTCCTGAAGTTTTTGCCAGTAATTAGATTGCAGTGTGAACAGGCTGCTCACATCTGCAAAGCCTCCTTTGGACTTGTGGAGAACGAATGTTCCTCCACCAAGAGACAGCACGCATCTTTTATTTCTGGTGACGGGGGCGTTTCTATGGAATTCCAGTCATAACTGAGTCCTGGTATCTAGGACTCATCCAGGAAGAATATCAGCCCTCTATGGCTTTAGGTTAGAAATGGGATTAGATCATTCTTCAAGTTTTAATCCACAAATTAACACATTGAAATAAGTCTGTATATTTATATATCATTTTTTTCGAATATTTTTTAATTTGGTTTTTTTTTCTCAAACACTAGTCTGTATAGATAGAGATAAGTACTAATTGTGACTCCTCTTGATAGTCTTTCTCATTTAAAGACCACATCTGAACATCCTCAGGTTCTCTATGCTGAACATTGTTGGGCATTCTGAAGAAACTATTTTATTCTTTTCCTTTTTTAAATGACTACTTAAGGAATTTTTTTAGAATGTGATGTTTTAGATAATGCTGAGTAATTTTTACTCTTTGTTTTCTAAAAAAAATGTGTTCAAAAAAATCTCTGGATTGTCATTTTAAGGAAAATGTATCTTATTTTCTTAATGTTTTTATTTAAAAAAAAAAAGAATGCTACATTGCCCAAGACCACTGTATTTCACGATTCTCTGAAATCTTGGCTCTTTTCCTTTCATGCCTGTAAAACCAGCATGCCTAACTAGCCTGCTCGTCTCTGTAATCAGTGCACATCACTCCTACTAAGGTTTCCTGATGTGAAAGCGATCCATTATAGAAAGCAGTGAGTAGACAACAAGAGGAAACCATTTGCCTATCTCTTATTCTATCATCTAGAGAGCTGCAGAATGCTAATTATATTCCTGCTGGTGGCACAGGCATAGCGCTGTATTTGTGTGTCATTTGACATAGTGTTATGTGCGTGACACATAATGAAGGGATGAATCCAAAGGATTCCAGTGTTGACTGTTTGCACTTTCTTTTGCCATAATTGCTATTTTTACTCTCCACCAGTTTTGTCAGGAGCACTTTGCTCTTCATGGTTCATACCTGAAGCTGGGGTTTCACAGACTGTAGTACTAAAATTATCATGTGGAGTTCAGACTCAACGTGTCGTCTCAGCATCTCAAATCCTGCTAATCCAACTTCCTTAGACAACCCAACTGCCAAATGTATTTGGATTCCTGCTACAATTTGTTCTTTTAACTGAATTAAAAGTCATTGTAAAAGTTTCCCTTAGAATGCTCTCAACGTGTTAGTAAATTAAGGTTAGCTCTCAAGTATAAATTTTCAAGCAATTAGATTTGGTTTTTAGCTGAGCAGAACACCCCACTTAAGATGCCGAATACAAACGATTTACATACTACCATAGTGCGTTTCTTATAAAAATGTTAGGTCTGTAGCAGCAATTTGCTAATCAAATTCAGAATTTGATTTAAAATGCCTCCAGCAGAAGGCCAATCCAGTTATGAAAGAACAGAAGCAAAGCCCAGAGCCTGGATGAGCCTCTTCCAGAAGCTAGCTGAATCTTTCACTCTCCTTAGCAAAAAAAAAAAAAAAAATGGTTCCAGAAATCACTGCAATCACTCCTAAAGTAGGATATCATAGCTAATTTTTTTTCAATAAATTATTGGACTGTCCAAGATACAAAACATGTACATTTTGGAATCTAGAGTTATAAAATATTCTGACATGTTTTAATATAAACAGGAACATTTCCAATGATTGCTTGGGTCTAAAATGTTTTTCCACTTGACATTTGTTTATACTGCCTAGGAAAGAAACTCTATTTATGGATAACTGAATGACACAAATAAACACGGGAGAGAGCTGAAAAATCAGCTTTGATTGTGCATGAAAGTCTACAATGCCATTGTGTACTCTTGGGCCGTATTCTGATTGCCTGTTTATTTTTACAGAACTGCTGGTGAGCCCATGGAAGAGGAGCCAGCCTTGTGAAGTGCCAAGTCTCCCCCGATATTTCCTGTGTGTGACATCATTGTGTATCCCCCACACACACAACCCCAGCACCCTCAGACATGTCTGCTGCCTGGGTGGCACAGTTTGATGGAACATAAACACTGGGCACAAAATTCTGAACAGCAGCTTCCCTGGTTCTCTGGATGGACTTGAAAGGGCATTACAGATTCCTGAAATGTAACCACTGTGTATCTAAAGTTACAGTAACCAGGATTGGAAGAAACTGTTTCCAGCATGCTTTTCTGCTGATGACCCACTCCCAGACACAAAGTGTGAGCTAGAAACCTTCAATACAGCATTTGATATTGTTCATTTCAGAAGCTATGACAGCCAGTTAAATTTTGGGCAAAACCTGAGATGTACCCATTCCTGACATTCTGACCAGTGTCTTATTGTGTAGTTTACTGTCAAGTGGACTTAAATTGTTTACAGGACTTCTTTTCAGCTGTGAGTTGCTGGGAATTACAGACAGATTGCTGTGGGTTTTAGGGAGATTTTTTTCTCTTTGTTATACATTTGTTTTGTTTTGAACTTTTTGTCTTTGTTCTAATACACTTCCATCCCTCCAACAAAAGTTCAGAATGGACCTGGGATAAGACGTTTTTCCTTTTCCCGGTTCGTTTTTTTTTTTTTTTTTTTTTTTTGGGGGGGGGGGTGGGGTGGGGTGGGGGTGGACCCATGGTTTCTCTGTGTAGCCTTGGCTGTCCTGGAACTCATAATGTAGACCAGGCTGTCTCGGAACTCAGAGATCCTCCTGCCTCTGTTCTACGATCAAAGGAATGCGCCACCAGCACCCAGCGACAACGAGGCTTTTTTTTTTCTCCATGGAAAAAATATTACAGTGTATCTGACAGTTCAAAAGGAGTGTACACACTACAGGCAATATGGCAGTATTTCGTGTCTACTTTTATTGGAAATTTAAATCTGTTTCGGGTCCTCACAGTATATGGGCTTGCAGTTTTGACAGGTAATGAGTTAGCACCACCTCCCATGCAGCGCTGCCTTGAGGACAGTGGTTCTGGAGGCGCATCTCTTGGGAGACATGCAGCCCTTGAACGGCACAGAACTTCTCAAGGGTGGTAGCTAGCTCCAGCTCTATCTGGCGCTCATTCTCTCCTCTTTCCTTCTCAGCCTTTCTTGTCACCCTTCCATCTTTTAGAAAAATCACGCCAATCTCCCCATGACTACGGCGATTTGAGTATTTTATTTATTTTGTTTACTTTTCAGGTGAACCCACTCGTGTTATCTTCTGCTGTGGAACTACTTTAGCGGGTGTAGTTTAAGTGATGCCACTGAATTCCCAGGTCTCAGAAATGTGTCAGTGAAGATGACAGTGGTCTGAGGTTCTTTTGAACGGGGCCAAGCTAAGAATTGTGCCTTCACATGAAAACTAACACAGAACTTAACCTTTGCACAGGTAGTGTTTCCAACAAAGGTTCAAAATAAAGGACATTTAATTCTGAGATTAAAAACAGCTTACTAAATAAAATGCAAACAAGTTAGCCCCTGCCTCTGAGAATTGCATTTCGATGTATAACTCAAAACACCTAAAGACAGTGAGGTAGAATACCTTGCATATTTAATATCTGACAGTGCTTTTGAACATTGATTTTTTTAAATGTATTTTCTTAACTCAAAGGATATATTAAAGCCATAAGTGAAGATTGTCATGCTTTTATTCCGAAATCTGAAAGAAACCTTAATTAAAACAAGGTTTTAGGGAAGGCTAAGATATGAAAGACATGGAACAATGTGGTTTCAGTTAGGGAGGACTCCAACCTGTAAATCAAAGATGAAAGATCTCACTCACAGAGACTTACATAACTCCCCTTTGTTATACAGTCAGGCCACATTTTTCATGCATTTGGTTTTTTTAGGATTACCATTTTAATTTGTAAGACTTTTATTACATATACAAAAATGGCTTGGTACTTGGTTTAACATCTTAGAAATTTGAGATACCCTTTGAAATAGGAAATCTGAAATGGAATGTAACTTACTATTAGGTTAAAAAAATACTTACATTGCATAAGAATTAAGTCAATATAGATGCATAATTGTAATAAATTTCTTGTAAATTCCGTTTTCTTGATATTTTAGAGAAATTCAACTGTATTTGCCATCTCTCTCTCTCTCTCTCTCTCTCTCTCTCTCTCTCTCTCTGTGTGTGTGTGTGTGTGTGTGTGTGTGTGTGTGTGTGTGTAATTGGTGAAGTTACTTAAAGAAAACCAAAGGCTTACAAAAGACCTTTTCCTTTTAAAGGGGGAAATGTTATCATACTTCAGAAGGTGCACACTTGTGAAGCTTTAAAATCAGCTACAGAACCACAGGTCCCCGTGCTTGCTCTTCAGTCTTTGCAAATACATTTTAGAAGTCCAGTAACAAAAACGAGTGCACTACCCTCCTGATGCCCCAGAGACAGCATGGCCTCAGAGGGTGACTTGTCACTCCGGTGAAGCCAAGTCACTGGGACATCTTTGTGGTAGTTTAGATTTAAAAAATACGTATGAAAGAGTTAATCACATACTTCCTTCCCACCAAGTGACAACAGCCTAACTAAATGATTACAATGCAAAGTATCAGAACACTGGGAGAGGAACAGAAATGGTGCCTTCAGTTCTCGCTGTGACCCTCTGGGGATAGTTTCATTTGTTTAACTAAAATCAGAGAGGCCTTAAAAATAAGCCATCTCTTCACACAAAACATCAAAAATTATGGGACTGGTCTCTCCTAATAGTTCAGTCTTGTTTTATTTCTAGAAGCCAATCACAAAGCTTTGTGAGTTCACTGGGTATCTTTACAGACTCCATATGGGGGTGAACATGAGTGACCCCGAGAGTCTCCTGGAAGGAAAGCCCTCTCCACTCAGCACGTTTAAGCTTTTATAAATTTTATTCCATCACTTACAATTAAGGCAATTTATTTAATTGGTTCTTGTTATTATTTCTCATTTAAGACCTTTCTCTATTTGTCTCAGAGGAAGCATGTTTTAAAATCTAATAGTCCAAAAGAAACGTGAAAGTGAATCATTCTGAACTTAAAACAGCCATTCTGTCGAAGTGGCACACTCTCTGTGCTAGTCTTAATATTCTTTTTCTGCCTTTGGAAGTGAAATAGTGTGCTTACTCACTACGAGAGAGAGAGAGAGAGAGAGAGAGAGAGAGAGAGAGAGAGAGAGAGAGCGCAGAAATGACAGAACTCTTTTACTACTTTCATAAAGAGAGCATTTTTACCAACAAAACCAAATAAAAGAAAGCACCTAGAAAACCAGATTAAGGTTGAGAACAGAGGCGTTCCATTGCCTTCAAAGCTGATCACTGCTTGTGGTAATCTCACTCAGCGTAAGCCCTTCCCTCTTCCCCAAGGACACTGTTATATTTTGGTCTCTAATAGAAATCTAAACTATTTACTGCCATTTAGCAGAACTTATATTGAGGATTTCATTAACTTCCTTAACACCATCACTAAAACATTTAAATGTATATGATATAGCGCTGTTAGTCATGTATTTGCATTAGAAATCGGAGACTTTGTCTCCCAGAGCTAACATCTTGGTTTTGCTCTATCAAATACTTCATGAATCACTGAGTGACTATGTGTGACCAGCGGAATATATATATATCCACATGTGCTAAATAAGGTCAGTTGCTTTCCAGGATACTGGGAGCAAGGGCCATTACATTTACTGCTGTACATTCTGCTCTTTGATGGAGATAGCATTTTGTAACAGATAACAAGGCTGTGCCAGCAATTGAGGCCTTTATTAACCTAACACTCAGTAAAAATGAAAACAACAAAATAGACTCAAAAGATTTAAAAGCTTTATAATCTGAAGAGAAATTTTGCTTCTTTGTGTATGCAGAGATTTTTTGGGGGGAGAGAAAATCCCTTATCTCTTTTTAAATTGTAAGGTTCTCAAACTCTTTCTGGATGAGTAGCATCAGAAGCTGGGTGAGACGAGACTGTCTTACCAGTGGTAGCTGGGCTTAGCAAGTGTACCATCAAAAATGACAGACCTTTGTGTAGGTTATGTGCCAGGCAATCTGTGTGTGCCATTCAAAACAAATATCCTGACATTTTAAATCAGTTGGACTCTTCAGGCAAGTATGCGACAAAAATGTTTATTATTTTGTTGATCAATTGCTACACCAGGATTGCTGGAGTGAGTGCTGATAACGGGGAAGTTTCTAATTCCTGTATTGTGAATGTGTCTTTTGTATCATGGTCTTGTATCTGTTAATGTAAGAAGATCAATTGATTCTCCTCTGTGAACAAGTAGTTTTGCCCTTAATTTTTTTGACTTCCATCAAAATCTGTCATCCAGAACGGAAAAGTATGCATTGCCAAACATGAAGTTGTTCTGCCAGTGGTGTGCGCCCAGATGTGCAAGATAGTGCCTAGTAAAGGCTGAAGAACTAGTAACAGCAGCATTGTGGCACATGCCTTTGGAATGTTCACCTCCTCTCTGCTTCCCTCCTGTCTTGTTTTGTTTGTATTTGGAAACACAGTATCATGCTCCAAAGGTTGGCTGATGTTGTTAGTGTCACCACGCCTTCAGAAGAACAATGATGCCCGTTTTGTGTTTTCTACTGATTTCCCCTAGTCCTATGTGAATAAAAGCTATTTGAAATAATTGTGTCCTAAAGTTTCTACATCCTAGGCACCTGCCATTAAAATGTGTATCGCAAATATGTGACAGATATTGTTGGTAAACAAAATATTATTAATTGTGAGATATTGGGATATACACTACTCTACTTTTCTGCACTGCAGAGAGTAGAGGCTAAAGATATGTATAACTCAGCAATGGAAGAACTGGCTGCTCCTGCAGAGGACCAGGGTTTATTTCCCAGGACCACAAGGCTGCTCACGACTTTCTGTAACTCCACTTCCAAGAGATCTGGATACCCTCCTCTTGCTTGTTCAGGCACCTGGCACACACATGATCTATATCCATCCGTGTAAGGTAAAATACACATATAAAATAAGATAAAAATAGATCATTTTTACTTAAAAACTGGGGACATTTGCTTGCAAGTATCTCTAAGGATAAAATGAGAATTCACAACAACAATAACAGACAAACAAAAAATTGTCAAGCAGAAACATGTTGGTAGCTGACATGTTAGTAACGTACCTGGAATTCTAGAACTTTGGAGACCGAGACTGGAAGGTTGTCACAAGTTCAAGGCCAACCTGACTACATAATGAGTTTCAAGTCAATTTAGGCTATTGTGGAAGACCCTATCTCACACAACAACAAATCGCAGTCACTGGTTTGACTGTAGTTTGACTGTCAAGATAAAGAGCAATAAAACCTTACAAATGCATGTTACTCTACAGAACGATGCACTAGAATTCTCTTTATCTATTACATGAGTCTAATACTAGATGCGCTATTTACAGGTGAAAACAAACTTAACATGCTCAGCATCATTATAGCCAGTAGGATATAGCTACATTTTTCTAGCTTTAAAAAGTCTATATTCTTTCCTAGTATCATCTACTAACCATAAACGCTGATACACTAAGAATATTTCAACAACAACAAAAAAATCTGTCTAACCTTTAGAATGGGCTATATGCTCGGCCTCTGCTAACTTGGGTGTTTTATTAAATGTGGAGTTAACTGAATCTGGTTATCATGGCTATGGATGTATAGTCATTTACAAAACAGATATTTCTTCCTGTGTTCAACATCTTACTTTAATCTAAATTGTCTTGGGAAACCATACTCCAAAATTTTAAAAATCTAGTTCAGAACCAACACTTATTTTGTATTTTATAACCCCTTGTAATGTTTAACATTCCAAAACATAACTGTTTCCAATGGACAATGGTTTGGGTTCCTTCTGGGAAAGTATAGGCATTTTGTCTAACAAAAGTAAACTTGAGACCGAGTGAGTAGTGTTATTTCAATGGTAAGCACCTTTGTCTTAATCAGATTGTCAAATAGAAAATGTTACCTCATTGCTCCTTGTTTCTTTTAAGTTTCTATGGTGAAAGAGACCAACAGAAAAAGTGAAGTAGAAGAAAAAGAACCAGTACCCCGTTCATTTAATGAGCAGTTCCGTTTGAAAATACAAGTTCTCAGCTTCTCTTTCATTACTTAACAGTTTGTGTTTGTGCTCCTTAGTGCTGTTGACAGAAGTCCTTCCAAACACTCCTGTTACTCCCTGTGCATTGGAATCCTAGCAGGACAAATTCTGACTATTCCTCCTGGTTGACCACAAATGGGTCCCTCTATACATACCTTAATAATTATTTTGAAAGGAAAGAAAACTCTTGAACTCCAGGGCCAAGAAGTGGGAGTGGATGGGCAGGGGAGCGGGGGTGGGGGGAGGGAGGAGGGAACTTTCGGGATAGCATTTGAAATGTAAATTAAGAAATTATCTAATAAAAAAATTTGGAAAAAAAAAAAAAAAAAGAACACAGAAGCAAGATCCAGAAAAGGAGGCCAGGAAATCTTCTTTCTGATGTGCAGAGAGCAGAAGGAATGAAAAGGGGGAAAATGTAAAGTTCTCAGTATATTCAAAGAAAAAAATTCACATTGAACTCCATATTGAAAGAGTATGTGGTATCATAATGAAACATAGCATAATCCACTTATGTATCTCCTTTGGTTAATTTTACAAAAAAAAAAAAAAGTAAGATTCAAAATTGTAAGATGTGATCACAGTGATAGTGACATATCAAAATAAATTAATGGCTAATATTTATGATGACTTTCTAATTGTAAAATTTTATGCCTGCTTAATTTCTTTTATGAACACATTTTTTTAGTGTGTTGTGTTCTTCTTTTATATTCTTGTTTTCTTTTGTCTATGCATTCTAAAAATAATAAAGTAGAAAAGCTAATATATATATTTTCATTTAAATTTCACAGAAATATTGCTAGGGGAGTAGTTTAAAACATCAAATGAAATTTGTATTTTTGAAATTGATTTTAACTTAATTCAGTTTTAAATTTCTACTTTTCTTTTGCTTGATGGTTTGTCACAGGATGGACTGAGCCTCATCGTGGTAGCTGCCTGCACAGCTGTCACTGTACTCTGTTCTGCATGGTTCCTTCCCCTCCTACCTGCCTCTGTCCAGCTCCTTTCCTCTCTTCCTTAGGTCAGTTCTCCCTTCTTTTCCTTCATTTCCTACCTCCAAGAGGATTTCCTCTGCCCTCCGCATGACTCTCTTTCTGCTTTAATGATCTACAATCACACACATATAAATGCACACACAGATAAACATTTGAAGGAAAGTATATAATTCCTACAGAGGGCTGGAGATGTAGCTCAGTAATAGAGCACTTTCCTAACCTTCAAAAGGTCATGAGTTGGGTATTTACAACCATAGAAATGAGACAAAAGAAGAGAATGTTCATCAGAAAGATGAACCCCCTTAGAAAGAACGTTCTAATTCTAGTAACATGCTTTTTTCCTATTTCTTAAAAAAACAAACAAACAAACAACAACAAAAAAAAAACGGGTAACTATGGTTTTGGTTGCATCGGAGTTCTACAATATACAGGTCAACTTTACTTCACTTAATACAATACAATTTCCAGCATCATCTACTTTTCAAAATACTGATCTTTGTGTGTGATAGTCTCCTCCTGTCATCAGACTGTCACCCAGCACTGTGTCCAGAATCCTCAGCTAACAGGTAGCTTTTAGAGGTGGTCTCTGTGCCATGAAATGCAAGTACTATTTTCAAACTTTAAATCCCACATGAAATCTAACCTATATTGCCAATTTTATTCTTGTTTCATTATAATTTTGGACATGTCTGTCTTTTATACTAGACTTAAGCTCAAACCATAAGTCACAGATAAGCCAATTGCATATTTATGCAGTTCCTTTGTGACTCCAGGATTAAGACAAGTATGAATGATGAACTCGACTGAAGAGAGTAAAAGAATCAAAAAACACAAAATATAGGGTTTCAAAGTCCAGAGAAGAGGATATCATAATATATGTATATACATACACAAATGCATATATAGTTAAAATGAAGTCATCTGATAGCAGTGTGACAATGCTCCTACTGAGACAATAAAGGCTAACAAACAAAAAAGCCCAGATCTAGGAATGGGTTACCTCTTTTGAGGTTCCATAGCATCCCAAACATTACAGGCTGTCACTGCTGTAAAGAAGGTGGGACCTGTGAGATCAGAGCCGATAAATGAAGTGGATTAAAGTCTCAAAGACAACTTTGTTCAGATATCAGACAATTTATACTCTGAGGATAAAGAACAATCACATGAGTAAAGTGTACAACCACAAGAGCAAACTGCACTTGTCAGACAAGCAACATGTGGCAAATCACACCTTTCCATAGATGTATATACACAAGTAACAGTGGCCAGTTGTAAGGAACAGTCTAATGAGAACTCGATCCTATTCACCACACCTGGGAGGGACACAAAAGCCCATTCCAAGAACAATTCCATCCTTTGAAGAAATTGAGGTCACAAGCCAGTTGTCTTGTTTTCTTTGAGTTTTCTCAGAAGAGCTCAGAATTCTGCTCATATGACTACGTTCTTAGACCATCTTAGGACAATGAGCTTCTGCCAATACTGATGGTTACCCCCCAGAACCTGACAGCAAGAGCCTATTGCTAAAGATACCATATGTCACACTATAGGGAGACCACACTGGTACTGACCACAAAGCCCTATCACTATTGGCCAGCTTTATAGTATCCTAAGGTGTAGCACATGCAGGAGTGTGTTGAAGAGAAAACTAATCATTTTTATGCTGCCATGAACCATGTGAGCTACAGTGATGACTGGTCTGTCAAAACATCCCCATTAGAACAATAGTGGTGCGAATATCATTGGAGTAACCAAGGATCACTGACTGGATTTAAATCTTGTTGTACAAGATGAAACCCATACCAGGTACAATACCTATTAAGAGAAGAGTTTGTGGCTAGACAGGTCATAAACCCTAGGACAAAACTTCCTAATAGTATTCTGCTAAATGAGTTTCTATAGACTTAATTGAGCCCTACTGTCTCATTATACCCATAAGTCATACCCATAAAGGAAGTTATGAACACAGTGACCCACAACTGGCCAAGGTGCAGAGAATAAGAGACTGCAAAATTCTCAGCCCTAAATGAAACTACACACACACACACACACACACACACACACACACACACGGACACACACACACACACACACGGACACACACACACACACACACACACACTTAAGGTTCAAAGATCATCAAGGATCATTTAGAATGGGCATCAGAACACCCTAAAAGTTAGTTGCATCATTTTTCAGGCTTGGGTCCTGCACTGCATTAAAATGGAGAATGTGAATCAAGCATGAGCATTGGAAGCTCTCTGCTTCATGACTCTGAGTGCAATGTCTCCACAGCCACCTTGAGTTCTCATCTCCATGCCTTTACTACCACTGCTTCTGTGGACCAAAGTAAATGAAATACACCCCTCTTCCCTGAAGTTGTTTTGGCCAGGTGTTTTGTTACAGTAATGGAAAAAGTAACTAATGTGTACACTGTGATATATACATAGAATTATTGTGCATGGATTGAAAATGAAATACATATTAAAGGAAGAAGAGAAAAATTAAAAAGAAAAGAAAAGAATGGGCATCAGAAAGAGTGGAAGAGCCATCAACAGTGGTTATTACAAGGAAACTGAGTCTTCTGAACCCAGAAGACAGCTACATGTATGGAGTCACAGTGGTTGTGACAGTACGTGCAACATCTGTGCAAGCTAGAGCCAGAAAAAAATTCCTGCTTGGTAAGGGGAGGTGGGCTCAACGTTTCATGCTAGCAGAGGAAAAGTGGTCTGATGGTCCCATGATAGCCAAGGAACTATTGGCAATTGAAACTTGTTAGGAGAAGAAAGAACCAGTTTTTCTTAGGGGCATGGTCAATCCACCATGCTCCAGTGGAAGGTCACACATCCAAATATAAATGGCCAGCATCACTTGGACTTGCTGTGTGTATGTATTTCTGTGTGTGTGTGTGTGTGTGTGTGTGTGTGTGTGTGTGTGCTACATCACAAAGTTTATTGTATAGAGAAGGGGAAGCAGATATGGAAGGAAATGGAGAAATAAATATAATCAGCATGCATTGTATGAAAATCTCAAAGAACTAATTTAAAAGTTATAAAGAAGAAAAAAGCTAAGCAGCAAAGATAAGGAACCAGATATCCTGGAGTCCCTTCAGGTAACATGGGTTTAAGATATTTTCCTAAGATAAATCAGGGGACATTGATTTCAAAAGAAACTGGTAGTCAGTTCTCATCACAGAACAAGTTCACAGTCCTCCAGCCTGAGATACAGTTGGGGAATTTGCTACCAGACTTGATTAAACAGTTAACTGTATTTGCAACAGAAGCCTGATGACCTGAATCCAAGCCCCAGTATGCTGTCATTGGTGGTGATTGCTTCCAAATAGAGCCCTGAGTCCAATTATTGCTGAGCATATGGAACTAACCACTGGTGAATAGATGACTACCAGTGGCCAATCCCCAAGAAAGGTGACTATCCCCACCAATCCAAAGTCAAAACTGCTTGTTCCCCCCACAGCCCTTTGGGCAGCCAGGTATGGCTGACATGTAGAGTTAACAGGTGCAGTACTGTCTCACAGCCTGTCAGAACAACAGCAAACAAAACAAACAAACAAACAAACAAAGGAAAAGAGCCCCAGTGGCAGGCATAGTAGGCAGGAGTGTGTACTGACCACCTCCTCCATCTCAAAGAAGGATAACCAGTGCAAGCTATGCCTTCTGAGCCCTCTAGGACCGGAAAGATGATATAAAGCACCCCCATAGCAGTGTCCTATGACTAGAGGGTGAGGTGAGTTGTAGAAAATGACTGCGGACTGGGAAATACATTCCTTCCATCCACATCGTTCTTTAGATACAATTGGTGAAAAGTTTAAAAATTATATTGTAAATATACACTGTGCCATAGTGTTAAATTCCAAGACCAATTGACACAGTCTTGGAGTGGGTAGTGGTACTATTTCAGGGATCCTGCTAACCCACTGTAAAAAAAAAAAGTTTCAAAGGTAAAAGTCAGTATAATCTTTCTTAGGCCTATCATTGTTACCCTGAATGGAATAAACAGACATGTGTACATCTCTTCCCAGGAAAAGTCACACAAGCAATAACTGGCATAAAACTAGACAGGTAAACCAGTGGAGTAAAGGACCCAGAACTAAACTTATATAGCTATAATCATCACAATTTGAGGTATCAAATTCATATATTGGAGCAAAGACAGTTCCTTTAAGAAATGGTTTTAGTGAGAGACTGAAGATGGTGGTGGCCACCAGCCCCTGCCTGACCACATTGCTACTCTGAGTCTGAAAGACCACAGAGGCTTCAAAGGGAGATTCAGTGGCAGAGGACGAGGCTGAAGAACACTCAGTAGGTCTGCAATAGCTTTTTAAAAGGCAAGTCTTATGTAAGATGCTTTTAAAAAGTGGTTTCATGGAACAGGGAAAAAGGGAGCAGAGAGAATTTGAATTAAAGACGCAGAGGTGGCGACAGGTGTAGGAATTTTGCTACTTCAGACCAAGGAGCATATCACTGCTGAGCGAGGCCAGTCCTCAGGCTACTAGGAGACCTGTTCGGACCTGTTGCCACCCTTAGGCCAGTGCTGCCTCTGGATATCTGGATAGGAAGTCTGAAGTTCCGGTGTGCTGCCCATGCACAAGAGGAGTTTGTCATTGCCAGGTAGGGTCAGTCCTCGGGATGCCAGGAGATTCGGGATGTCCCTGTTTGGGAGGAGGAGAACATCCGGCTTTAGAGCTACCCTTGGGCTGCAAACACAATATGAAAACATGGCCAGGGTACTGGCAGAAGTGCTGAGGGCACAGTGGTGTGCAGCAGCCTGGAGCTCACCTAGGTCCCTGTGCCCAAACTCGTTGTCCTGCGACACAATCCCCCAGACTCTGAGCCGCACCAGGACGTTCTAGACTTAAAAAGTGGTTCGTTTCTGGATTGAGTCTCTTCAAGGTACTTCCATGGTCAGTATTGCTGCCGAAGCTCATGCTGACTCCAGTTGTAATAGGAAAGGAAGGAAAGGAAGCTTTTTTTTTTTTTAAGTGTTATTGATGACTGCAGACTCATAACTGAGAATGAGAGAAGTTGAAGGCTTTTGTAACAACCCCTCTCTCCACCACACACAGCAGTTAAGAAATAGTCTATACAGGGAAGCCACTGAAGAGAGACCTTAAAAACTGACAAAGATGCTAATGAAAAGGATGCAGTGATAAAGATTCGGTTGAGGGGGGAGCACAGTGGAGGAGCACAGCAACACGTGACTCAGTTCTTTTTAAGGGTCTGGGCACTGGGAGCTTGAGCATGCTCCAATGAGCATATGGGCAATACAAGTGGATTTGGTAGTTGGTTTGATTTTGGTGTGGGGGGGCGGCAAGTGTGTAAGGGTGAGTTTGGAATGGTGGACCTTGGAAGAGTGGGGAGTGTGGTCTGGGTGCATTGTATGAAATTCCCAAATAATCAATATAAATATTATGTTGGAGAAAAATTAGAAATGGTGGAAGAAAATAGGATACCCACCTCTGAAAGGATAAAGTTGTATCCCTGTTTCTCCCCCCTTATGATAATCTATTTGAAATGGAGAAAAATATTAAGATATGCAACATTAAAACTGATAGAGGAAAATATCAGGAAAATCTAGTATAGGGATAGGCAGGGACACACTGAAAATTATTCCAATAATTCAGTAAACAACTTCAAAAAATGTCTAATGCAATTGAAGTGTAATAATTCTGAAAGGCAAAGAAAAAGGCCTCGGGTAAAGAGAGAACCCACAGAATGAGGTAACCTTTGCTTACTTTAAACACAGCAAGAAATTATGGCAAAGGGGTTAGAATTAAAAATTCTGAACAGCAAAATAAAAATCTTCTAATGCATGCATGAGAAAATTCATTAAATAGGCAATTCTCAAAAGAAAAAGCATAAGAGAACAAAACAAACATGAAAAAAGATTCAACATTATTAGCCATTAGGGAAATAGAAATTCAAGCTGCATTAACATTAAAACTCCTTTTCCTAGTCAACCTGTCTACCATCAGCAAAGCAAATGACACCAAGTTCTGTCTGGAGTGTGAGGAGAAAAACATGGTTATGCACGGCTGGTAGGAATGTAACTCGCAGTCCTTGAAGAAATGTGAAGATGCCTCACAAAGGATTTAAAAACAGGAAGAACAACTGCATGATTCACATATTCCATGGGTCAACACCCCCCCCCAAGGATTCCATCAGCAAACCATAAGGGATGTGCACATTCGTGCTTACTGCAGCACTGTCCTCAGAAGTCACAATACAGTGCCAACCTCAATGCCCATCAACAGACGAATGGACAAAGAACATGTGCTTTAGGGATGACTAACAAAATGTGACTTTTTTTTTTTTTTTTTCAGAAAAATGGGTGGGTCTAAGGATCATGATGGTAAAACAAGCCAGAATCAGAAAGACAAATATTTCAGTGTATCTTATAAGCAGAATCTACATTTAATACCCCTCGTGTGTGTGTGTGTGTGTGTGTGTGTGTGTGTGTGTACCTATTTACAAAACAGTTCTTCATAAAAAACCAAAGTGATGAAAGAGGATCAGAGAGAGAAACCAAAAGTCAGAAACACATACACAGCTACTGATTGGACTCCTCATTATTTGACATTTACAGCATCCTATGGAAATGACCTCTGCCAAGAGAAGTGTGATAGCCCTTTCATGGGGGAAGGGGTGCATTTAATCGTCCTGTTGGCAGCAAACGAAAGGAAGGAGTGCTACTTGTCTTAAACTCAGAAATGAGGATGAGATTACATTGACATCACTTTCTTCTTTCTCCAAATATGACAGGAAAACAGCTACCCATTACTTGTTGGAGAGTAAAGGGTTTGGACCAAAGCTTGGCAGGAACACATAGAGCTGAGGTTTCGTTTCTTTGCTCTGAGTTACATGCTGTGGCCATGTTAAAGTTTAGGCTTCACATTCCTTTCTGGTGAAAAGGAGACTTAATGAATATGCTACATGTTCGATCTGCTGAATGCCTCGCATCTTCTGCTGGTTTCAGCTTTTCTTTTCTTTTCCTCTTTAAGTGCTATGTATAGAATATGTATGGATATCTCTTTGCCTAAATGAATTCATGAAGAAGAAAAAAAATCATTGCTATGAGACAAAAAAAAATCTCTCCGCAACAAAGAATGTACAAGCACACACAAAAAAAAGATGTGGGATTTTTTTTATGAATCATATCCTGTAATTTTTCACTTTTTTTCCAGCTACCTCCTTCTCAGAACAGAATCCAAGAAAACCAAAGAAAACTATTTGTGCTGTGTGCAAAAATTTTGCCAAATTGAATTACATAATTCATCTAGCAGATTTGATGAGTTCCTGGATGTAATTTGTAACTTTACATTTTGGGTGCAAGGAAATAATGCACTTGCTACATATGAATAATAACATGTTTGTTAAGATATATTTTATAATTACTATAGAATGTTTCTATGTGTATGCTTAGTACAGAGACTTAGACACACAGCTTGGCAGTAGTGCAAACACTTCAGGATACCGGACTAGATAGACTTGTGTATGCAGTCAAGTCAACAAATTGGCAGATATTAAATATTTCCATAAAATTTATTACTGGGATTAGTCAAGCATATTCATTAAATGTTTGACTGAAGTTCTGAGTAAAGATGTGGATTCTCATTGGACCATATAGTATTGTTACAGATTATCCATTTGTTTCTAAATAAATAAATAAACCTTTTAAATTTAGAAGAAAGTCATATAAGTTTGATAGTAGGAGAAAATGTTTTAGGAGCTTTCTTATACACATATGAAAGAAATGGCAGCAAATAGCGAAAGACAACTTGATAGAAGTTATGAAAACCACCAAAGATCTGCAGAAGACAGGTGAGTGCCTCACAAATTCATATCTATATTTATGTGCTAGAAAATAGCTTGGTGTTTTATTTAAAATAAATTAGTATCTTCATTAGCCCTTTAAGAATTTCAACAATTTGTTTTGATAATATTCACTATATCCCCAAACTTACCCCAGACAGATCCACCCTTTCCCCTCTCAGCTTACCCAGCTTCAAGGTTTTCTTTTTTTTTTTTTTTTAAACACATCAAGTCATATTTTTGTTGCCCAACTCCTCATGGTAGAGCCTGGACCGAAATGTGATTGGTCTACCAGTTTCACTAAAGAAAAAACTAGCTCTCCCTCTCCTGCAGCTATCAAATCCAAACAGCACTTCATCTTAGAGCAGTTATTAGAGCCCTCCCCTGGAATCATCTGCTGGGATTCTTCCCGGTTTGAGCTTGCAAGGGTCTTGCGCATGCTACCACTGTTGCCGGGAGTCCATGTGTGTAGCTATCTGCCTCGTCATACTGAGAAAATACTGCTCCCTTGCAGCTACCCCACCACCTATGGCTCTTCTGCTCCTTCTGGGCCCTTTTTGGCAACGACCCTTGAGATTTGGGAGAGTGTGATATATAAATGTCCCTCTTTGAGTTGAGCCGTCTTGAGTCACTTCTTATTAGCCTGTTGACCAGTTGATGGTCTGTGTCTTTTTCACCATCTACTGCAAACAGAAGCTTCTTTGATGAGGGATGAAGGATGCCCTGACCAATGGATATAGTGGTAAGTCATTGGAAATTGTTTTTAAAGTATGCTCATTTAGCAGAATAATAGTATTAATTTCTCCATTACAGTCTATTACCTGTCTATTCTCCCCAAAATGGTTCTAGTAATAGGTTCCATCTCATGGACTGGGCGCTTAGATTTCATCAGAAAGTGGTTAGTTGATTCTATAACGTTCATGCCACTGGGCGAAGGGGCTCATCTGCTCATGTCAGTCATTACTGTAGCTCCCAGGGTTCTCAGTTGGGGGAGACTGATGATCACTTTTCTCCTTCAGTTGCATATATAGACCTCCTATCACTGTGAAAGCTAGCCCGCAGAGAGAAAGCCTCCATGCCAATACCAGCTGGATTTATCTATATTTATGATACAAATATTCAGTGTTTAGTTGCTGTTCTACCCCCTCTGCCCCCAACACTGCAGGGTGACTTCATTAAAACTACTTTCATAAATGCACATTTATCTGTATATGTTTGTATTTTAGGAAGTTTCCACAATCTTCCTAAGTAGGTGCAATTCCTGAGCTTTCGTATGTCTCCCTCCATATCTGAACTCTATAGGTCAAGAAAAAAATGTAGATGCTTGTCTAGCTCTCAGTATATTTGTTGCATTTATGAAGCACTGTGAAAGAGATATAAGCTAGAACTCTCTTAGTCACCAGGTCACGACAACCCACTACTCTGGCTAGTAGAACACAATGGTTCCAGGACTGCCGAAATTAGTGGCTGTTGAAAGCCTGTGCCTTGTCAATATCGGATAATGATTTGCTCTCCCCAAATGTAATGATTCCTACAAGTCCATCAAAAACAAAAGAAACTGATTTTAAAATGGCAACTACACATTTCTTCAAATACAGTATAAAAACAGTGTCTATCAAAGTAATGCAAGTCACTGCACATTCTAGGGCAGCTGTTACTAAAAGCAAATACTCCAAAAGAGAAAGTACTAGTATTGCTAAGAAGTGGAGAAGGATTGGAAGCATTGTACAATGATGTGAATACAGCATTGGGTAACCAGTGAAAAGCACTATGCTGATATTATCCAATTGTTCCACTTTTGGACAAAGACCTAAAAGATTTGAAAGAACAGTCTCAAACAAAAGAGAACAAAACCAAAAGGATTATAAATGTGAGAACTGTTCTTATAGAGAGGGTCTGTGTTTAGTAGGAGTTGGAGGAAGATTGTGTGGTTACAGTAGTCAGAATGCACTTCATACGTACATAAAATGGTCACAAAATCAACTTCTATAAAGTTATGTCAAAGACCTCATATTCTAATGCTTATAGCATCTTAGTCACCATAGCTAATGGGGATGCAACCAAAGCATTCATAGGCAGAAGAATGAGTAAATGAGGTATGGTATGACCATGAATTGGACTGTTATGTGGCTTTCATGAGGAATGAAAATGTTTAGTAAGGAATAACATTTTGACAGATACTAGATATAAATGATTCCTAAGGATATTAAGGTGAACTAAGTAGGCCAGTCAAAGAGATGCATATGCTACAATTCAATGAGTTTTCAGAGTAGTCAAACTCACAGAGACTCTTGTAGGAGCATGGTTGTGAGGAGCTATAAGAAGGGGAAGTTCATGCAGAATGTATAGAGAAGTCCAATTGGGAGAAATGGGAAAAAAGAACCTAGAGATTAATTACAATAATATATAACAACCTAAATATATTTCATCCCAGTGGACAGTATGTACATAATATTAAGTTTATTAGATTAAATTTTTTGTTACATATATTTTGCAACATTGAAATTGTGTATTTTACTGAAACTTTTCAAAAAAGGCTGCAATTAGAAGATGCTTAAGGTAGCTTGAGAACGGAGGGTGTGTGGCCTGGAAAAACTCAGCTGCCAGTAACTTACTGACATATATCTGTTCAAGTTGTTACTCGGCTTTCCTAAGGAATCTCTGTTCTAAGACACTGAACTGGGAGTTCAGAAGGTGAAAACAAATGTATTTTATTTATATTCCTCATGAAATATAATTATTGTTCCATTATTCTATGCAAAATATGTGTAAACATCATAACAATTTTTCAAAATGAAGTTGGAAACATAAATAAAGCAACAGTCCTTAATAGTACAGCTGGCATACCTGGTAGAAATTCAGCCAGACTGAATCTGGATTCTACTGGCAGTGTCTCACCATACTTCAGTGTTTCCCTTTGTCTCGTTATTTCCCTGGATACAGTTTCCCCAGGAGAGTCTACTGGGCAGGTCTGATAAATTTGTACAGTCCTCTAGCCAATGTGGTTCCTGGACTGTGATCTCAGAGCCCTCCAGACCTTTGCCTCAGTGTGTTCTCAGCTATAGAGAATACATGCATTTTCATAAGAAAAACATCTACCCTACAACAATGCTACAAATACCTTAAGGAAAAGCCATGAATCGAATAAAAATAAACCTATCCACAGTATTATATCAGCAAGCAGAATTTACAAGGTAGAAAGATAGACGAAATGTCAAAAGAAAGCCATGAGATAGATCATCAAACATTTCAGGAGAGAAGAAAGTAAAAATATTTCTTCTTCTTTTTTGTTTATTTTAAAATTTATTTTATTTGGTTATTTTATTTATTTACATTCCAAATGTTATTTCCCTTTCTGGTTTCCCCACCACAAACTCTCTATCCCACCCCCCTTGCTTCCATGAGGGTGCTCTCCCACCCACTAACCCACACCTGCCTCATCGCCCTGGCATTCCCCTACACTGGGTCATCAAGCCTTCACAGGACCAAGCCTCTGCTCTCATTGATGCCAGACAAGGCCATCCTCTGCTAAATATGCAGCTGGAGTCATGGGTCCCTCCATGTGTGCTCTTTGATTGGTGGTTTAGTCCTTGGGAGCTCTGGGGAGCAGGGGAGTGTCTGCTTGGTTGATATTGTTGTTCTTCCTATGGGGTTGCAAACCTTTAACACTCCTTCAGTCCTTCACCTAAAAATATTTCTTCTTTACAACAACACTGAAGAAAAGAAACTTTCAAAGAAGGGATACCTACTACCTGAGACACAATCTATACCTTTGTCCTGTTAGAAAGTGGAATTTGTATCCTCCTTCTTAACTATAGAAAAACTAGAGAGAAAAACAATCACAGAAAAGTTACTCACACTTCCATCTATTCCTATAGGGCGAGAAAAAGATATGGACTACTGGCTGATTTCCTTCAAAGCAGACAATGCTGAAAAGCAGCGGGCTGGTTTCACAAGGTTCTCAGAAACTGGGGAACCTGTGCAGATGAGCTTGTGGCAGAGAGAGAGAGCCATTGTGTATTAGCTGGGGGCATGACTACCAAATGCTTCTTCCCTTAGTACTTGCCACCAGGAGACTTGCTGCTCCTCTGAGGAAGAGATGTCAGGAATGTTAACTTGATAGCTGTGCCTGCTGAGAGCCAAGTTATACTGAGGGGAGTCCGGTCCCTGTTGCAGCCTTAAGAGCCAAATGTAAAAGGCAATAAAATATCGGTTTTAAAAAGAAAAAAAAAAAAAAAACGGTTTTTTAGTTAACTAGTTTCAGCATGGGACTTCTTGTATGGCTGGACAAAGGTCAATTGGACCCTTTTCTGAAACAGATAGCACCCTAGAGTGGAAATAAAGACACACTCAACATCTTCAGGAGCCTGTCATTATTGAAAATGTTGTCAAAGACATTTGTAGGTTATACAATACAACTTCGGGTCTCAATCCCCTGGACTAACAGCATCATGGCTGCCTGGATATGACAACCAGGCATATTACCAGAACAGATGATACATATTTCTATTTAAAAGCAAAGATCTTTCTTTTAAAGTAGTTTTCAGAGGTCTCAAGGAGAAAATCTGAGACATACTTTGCCTTTGTGAGACCAGGAAGGGTGGGAGCAAGGACATGAAACACCTCCTTGTCCCTGCTGAGGGGGCATGACCAGTACTAAATGTGAAATGCCGCATTCTGTACAAACAGTGTACTCTTACTTGTGGAAAAGAACTAATGTAGAATGTTGACTTACCTTAAATTTCCTTGAAGAAATGCAGTATAATAGTTAAGGAAAATATTAAATGAAACAAATAAAACCAAGTAAGTCAAATCTTCACATATATTTTTAAATTTTTTAGTTAGTTTTAGTTTTATTTGTAATGGTTATTTTGCCTTAATGTATATATGAGACCAGAAAAAAGTGTCAGGTCTTAGGGAACTAAAGTTACAAGTGGTGGTGATATCTCATGGGTCCCCTGGAAGAGTAGCTACTTCTCTTAACCAATGAACCAGGACTTCAGCCCATCAAAACTTTAAATGTCCTATGTCAGTTTGGGGTGATCATTAGTATTCAATATAGGGTCCCTACAATGCCAACTGATCCCCATAGAATTGATTGCAAAACTAACCTATATTAAATGAATACAATATTGATGCAATAATAATAGTAACAAAGAACATGAAAATAATTATGTATGATAAATATTCTGAGAGATTGTTAAGTAATTTAATCATTAATTGGTAATTTAAAATATTCTATTTTTGTTTTGTTCAAAATTCTGTAAGTAGGATTACAACCTTGGGTGTCCAGACAGGTATCCAACTGCCTTTTCAAAACTTAATAATTTGTATACCATCTACAGCATAGCTAAGCTATGACAAGCCAATACAAATAAAAAGAATGCAAAACCTTATGGCGACAATTAAGACAATATATAGCTTATTAAGTCAAGAAAAATAAGGGGAAAATCCACATTTATCATGACTGTTTAATGAGAAGGTGGGTAGCTTGATGTTGGGCAGGCATGGCCTGACAGAATTGGCTGGTTCCAGAGTTCTGTATACTGAGAGAAGTAATTGTGGAAGAATTGGATGTGGAAGAGATTTGAAATCAACTTTTGATTAAAGCACTTTGTTTTCTACCTTTAAAGTGTTCTAGACCTTCAAATGTAGTCTCTTTACAGTCACTAGGAAATTATTTTACAAAATGGTCAGCAGACTTCACATGTTAGTATCAATGGGGGAAGGCAATTTACATACCTAGTATTAGTTTTATAAATAAAATGTTTTACATAGTATCTTATTTGTAATAGGTATTCACAAATTTTGCTACATCATGGCTTCCTGATAGTTTTAGACTCTTGTCCCATTGGTGTGTGTGTGTGTGTGCGTGTGTGTGCCAGTGCATGCATATGTTAATGAGTAAATTCCTATAGTAAGGTGTGTTTAATTGGAAAGGTTATTTTATCATGCTTTCCAAACACATCTTTGCAATACTAGACATTAAATATGAGGCTTCACTCATGCTAAAAAAGTATTCTGCCACTGAACTACAGCACCAACACTATTTATTATGTATTAGAAAAAAAAGGAAAACAAACAAACAAAAAAACAGTGTAGACGATGCTTAGATGATACATCATATATCACTAAGCTCAAATCACCACACATCTCTCTAAATATAACTAGTAACTCCTTTGCTCCTTTGGCTCTTTAAATCATTGTTTTGCTTTTGCTTCTTATCTTACATCTGTGACCAGTTTCTGTGATGCGCTTTAATGATTGCCTAGACATTCCTGAATATGTTAACTTTGAATTAAAGCACTGACTGGCCCTTAACAAATGGACTAAAGTTGAGGGTCTGCTACAGTATAGATGCCTAAAACCATCATGAGAAATGGACTGGGTCATGGCTGAGGAAATGGCTCTGTAGGTAAGAGTGCTTATCATGAAAGGAACAGTATATGAGTTCAAATCTGCAGTAACCTACATAAAAATGGGTGTGGCTACAGATATGGGAAAGGAAGGGTTCACTTTCAGTGTGACACCCTGTCTCAAAAAATCAGGTGGAGAGCAGTAGAGAAAGATATTCCCATATGTTTTCACATGGACACACATAACCTGAGTCCACATGTATACATACAATAAGTCTCCCAACACACACACACACACATACACACAGAGAGAAAGAGAGAGGGAGAGAGAGAGAGAGAGGGAGAGAGAGAGAGAGAGAGAGAGAGAGAGAGAGAGAGAGACCAGACCAAGACCTTGTCTTTAGAGACAATGTTTTAGGATTGTGTTGATACGGATTTATTTGTAGGTTTTTGTTTTCAAATTTAATTTTGGAATGCAGTTGCTTTGACAAAGACCCGAGGAGAACCATTTACCTCTAGTTGCCCAAAAATTCCTAGAATAGTCCTAATTCCTATAAAGTCTCAATTGTATTGAAAATGTGTATTGACTGAATCCCAAGGATCATAATTATATGACAGATGAGCTGTGGGATATATCTTTTAATTTAGCTACTATCTAAACTGAAGAGAGAATTTTTGAACATGGCATGCTATGGCTTCTCCTCACTCCTTCCACTTTACATACAACACATTTAATGAACTGAGGTTGTTTTAGTCACCTATTCAGCCCTGGAATAGCTGTGTGATAAAAATGAGAAGTCCCAATTGCAAATATTTTAAAATGCCAGGTTCTATGCTAAACCTCTTATTTCAATCACACTATGACATAGGTCCTTACAGTACACTGAGGTATTTCTACTCAACATTAAGCTCTGCTTAACTTTCTGCAGAGTCCCACAGCTCAAAGATGCTATAACTGAGAATCAAAGCCAAGGTCTTGAATATTATACTTTTATTTGTATCATGGAACTAAGGCTCCCTTACAAATCAAGTTATCAATGTTTGTATGTATCTATTTTTTTTATTATAACTCAAACTTAAGTAACTGATGAACGTAGAGGTTAAAGTATGTTCTCATCCATTCACTATGGTAACTTATGTGTTGCCTTTGTGCTATTGGCTAGTGTTAGCAATTCAAGAGGACTGAGCATAACTTTGGAGGTCAAAGCTTCCTTTTCTGCCTGCAGAACATCCACCACCTTTCTCTGTTAATTGACATTGTTCAAACATTGGCTGCAGTACCTTGATCTCAGAGACTTTGGTACTTGCAGTGAGTTTGTCTAAATACTTTTCTGACTCTCTTTCCCTCTGAACAGGTCTCATTTTATTGGTCTGGAATTAGACTTGTGGAAAAAGATAGAACAAAGTAAGACAGAAGGCTGGTCTGCTATACCGGACTCTTGAAGGGATTATTTTTCTTCAATAAAGGGAAAAATTAGCCAACACAGGTCATCCCTCATGCTTACTGTGTGGGTATAATCCTTGCTGATATATCAGCTGTATAATAAGCAAGAAATGAGAGGCATGAGGATGAAAACAACAACATGGAAATCATGGTGATGTCCAAAGGATGTGGAGAGAGCCTATATCCCAGACACAGTTGGTAAGCATCAGCTCCGAGCAATCCAGCACTGGTGTTTATGTTGCAAGGTTAGCAGTGTCAGGTAGGTAATAGCTTAAGCTATAGGGATGCGTTTTTCTTATTTGCAGCAGGCTCTGATGATAATTGATCATTCTCAGAAAATGACCCACAGCATGAATATGCTTATGACATATCACAACCCCAAATCACAAACTGCTTAACCAAGCTAGCTGGCCCTAATCATGGGCACCAAAAAACCTTAGTCCTTCTGCCGAAGTCTTGAGCTAGACTCAATACTTTGAGATATGGAGCAAAGAAAGGCCAAAGCAATGACGTTTAAAAACTAGCCGTATCTGTCTAAGTCATGAAACATCCTATAGATCTCAGGATAGTGGGTGGATTTAAATTTTTGTGATATACTTTAGGGCAATAAGCATTCAGATTGGAGTCAGTAGTAACACTGGCAGGGAAGATGGAAGGTAATCAGCCAGAGGAAGAGCTTTAGCCATGGAATTCTGTAAGCAGGAGAGTCCTGAAGTGAAGTTCTGTGCAGAGTATAACTTACTTATGTTGGGTATATGAGACAATATATGAGAATTACACTGTTTTATACCAAACTGTTTCATTTTCGAGAATTCACCTGATAGGCCTTTACACATGGGGACTGATTTTATTCATCTGGAAGACTTTCCCACTGTGACTGTAATAGGTCAAGAACATAGCAATAGGGGATTACATATCTAGATTTAGGAAGGTTAAGAAAGCAAAACAATTCTGAGAAACATGTTTAAGATTCCTGAAAATTTTTCTGATATTTTATTGAGTTTCAAAAGACCTGGAAGAAAAAGCCAGGTACATTCATTTGTTTTTCTTCTTCAAAGATCATCTTGCCATTTGAATTTTATGTCAACTTCTTGGCTTATATAGACAAACTCCACAAGGAAAATGTTAATTTGCATGCTGAAAAATTCCCAAATCTGATGTTGGAGAAGACATGAATCTGAGCCTAGGCAAAGTGAGTACTGTGAGTTTGGTATGTTTATTTTCTCATTTGTAGCTAGAGAAATGTTAGTCATTTAGATGTGTGTAATGTGGTGTTTTACGATACCTAAAATTACAGTATGGAAAACTTTAATCAGTACTTTCACAAAGGAACATAGGAAAGACAAACAGGAAACATTTAAAGGCACACTCCAAAGAGAGGCCACTTCTACTAGCTCATGAACCAACTTAAGGACATCCAGTCAAGAAATAGTAATAGAGACAGATTGTTCTTGTTTATTTCATGCTTTAAGATATATGGATGGATTTTACCAGCCTTTTACAGTTTTGTTTTTCTTAGTCATGTCTATGTGCTCACAGTCATTTAACAGCTAAATAAGTTTGAGTCAGTGGCTTTGCCAATAGCTTGAGTTATTTGGGGGTTCGATAGGGTTCCTTTGGCCAATGACTCAACTAAATATAACTTACATTTCTAGCATTGGGGTTTCAAGTTGGTGGTGAAGGATTTGTAGTTGAGGCATTATTCCCCCCCCCCCGATATTTGGTGATTCCATTTAGATTTCTTTCATATATGTTTGTTTAGGAAGCTTGTATAGTAGTAGGCTTCCATAGTGACCCTTCAAGTGGCCTCAGTGTTACTTGTCTGTCCCCATATCTCCTTCATTCCACCTTCTTCCATCTGCCTCTCCATTTAATCCTCCCTCTCTGGTCTCTTCCCAGTCTTTCCAAAATTATGTATCCTATTTCTCTCCCCATACACATAGCCCATTCCTCAATGCAGAATATCTCCATAATCATGATTTATGATACACATTTAGCATTTTGTAGTCCCCTTTTATTTAGATATTTAGTGCTCACAAGCTTCTCCTGTTAAATCCAGACACTGACCTGGAGACTGGCGGGATACATATGCTCATGGGCTACGAGTGCTTGCTACTTGTCATACTTTGACTAAACATAGGCTTTGAATTCTTGTTCACCAGGGAGTGGCACTATTAGGAAGTTGTTGGAGTAGGTGTGGCCTGTTGGAGGAAGTGTGTCACTTGGGGTAGGCTTGGTGGGTTCAAAATCAAGCCAGGTCCAGGGTCTCACCTTTGTGTGCCTCTTCCTCTTTCTCTCTGCCTGCAGATCCAGATTAGAACTCTTAGCTTCTTCTCCAGCATCATGTCTGACTGCATATCACCATGCTTTCCACCATGACAGTAATACACTAAAGATATGAATTGTGAATAAGCCCCAGTTAAATGCTCTCTTGTACAAAGGTTGTCATGGTCATGGTGTCTCTTCACGGCAATGAAACTAAGACACTGCTCTTCCAGAATATCAAAATTCCATTCCCAGAATGGAAATTTGGTGATTAATAACTTCTTATACCTCCAGTTCCAGGGAATCCTATACTCTTTCTTGGCCAAGGGTTGACCAACTATCTGGGTAAACATTATCCCAGTCAAGAAGACACACCAAATTAACCAACACGTCCAACTATTCATATGATCTGGGCTTTCTGTTCATTACATATTAACATAATGGCTGGTAACTCACTTTTTAAAAAAAAAATCTTATTCATATTTTTAATCTTTAAACAATTCCATGCACATATATGATGAAATTTGATTGCTTCCATACCCTAAATCCCTCTCTTATCTCACCTTCCTTTTCTACTGAAACTTTCCTCCCAACAAGTCTTCCTCCTGACTTAAAATCTTTTGTGCACGTGTGATCTGTTTAATTATGGCTATTTGCATGAGCACAAGTGGGGATTATCTGGTAGAACATGCCCAAGTGTTCAGTGGTCATTCCACTGAAGAAAATGGCACACCCCTTATCTCCCCTCAACAGCCATTAACTATTCAGGTAGGGTCCCTCAGTGAGGGCTGGAGCTTCAGGATCTCTTTCCCCTGTGTGATGAAACAGGGAAGAGTCCTGTCTTCTATAGGTCATGTACAGGTAGCTACAGCCAAAGTGAGTTTGGGGACACAATGGTTATGACATCATTGTTTGCACCATTCCTCACCAACCTCCACCTCTTACATCATTTACTCCCTCTCTGCTGCAATATGTCCCAAACAGGAGAATGTTGATAAAGATGGCCTGCCTACAGCTAGTCAGTCCATAGTCACCTATTCTTGGTGTTTATTCTGGGTCTTTATATTCATCAGTACTTGTTTCAAGAAGAAGCTTCTTTGTCCAAAAACCTTCTCCCGCACTCTGCTGTGGTAACTAATTTAATGCCACATTTTACCACATAGATTGTGTTTGTAAACATGAGTTTTTCTTAGTATGCTATCAAGTAGATTTGCCTGTAATGTGTTCTTCATATATTCTTATTTAGACTGGGTACATACATACTTGAGTTCCTTAAGAAGGTAGGAGAGAGGCTGGAGAGATGGCTTAGCAGTTAAGAAGACATACCACTCTTATGGTGTGCTCAGATTTGATGGCTAGCACTCACAGGGTGTTGTCATCTTCTCCTGGTCTTTGAGAGCACTGTGTTCATCTCCACAAACCCCCTGCCCCTCACACATGCACACATAATTTACATGAACAAATAAATGAAACTTTTTTAAAATGTAAGAAAGTGTTTCTTGTTCATTGCTATTCTAGAATAATGTATACACTAATGTTTACAGATTGGAGTGTTTCTTAAGTGTTCACAGAATTTGCTTGTGAACCACATCTGGACTTAGTATTTTCTTCATGGGAAAAATTAACTATGAGCCCAGTCTCTTTACATACTTGTTAGGACTATAGGTATGTGTTAAATTATTTTTACTTTTTAGAGATTTCTTCATTCCTACTAATTTTTCAATTTAATATTAGTTCCCCATCATATGTGCATACTATCTATGTCTATGTGTTATTATTTATATTTATCTATGCCTTATCTAATTTTCTTATTAAGCTCTGTAATAGCTTATTATTAGTCATTTAAGAGATTAAAAATGTATTTATATTTCTGAATCATAGTCATTTACTTCTCTATAAAAGGTTATGTGCCAAATATTCCTAGTAGACCATGCTGTCTCTAAACACTGACATTATTCGATAAAATCAGCTCTCTGTGGACCTGTATGCCAATAAAACTTTACTTATAAAGAACAAACAACTGACTTTTTATAAACCACATGCAGTAGCCTGCTGACACCTAAGACATTTATTTCTGCCCTTATGTTCAATTTATTTGTATTTTCTTTGAGAATATTCTGTGAGTTCCCAATACTGCTTACCTATTACACAACTTATTAAGTATTGCTTTATTTATTTTTATATTTGCCACAAAACTATTATATAAATGATAGTTCACTCCTAGAATCCCACATGTTTTGATACATAAAGTCTCACTAAATCTATTTAGAAATATTTTCTCATTTCCTATATATTCTCTTTAATGTGTGAATTAATAAAGCTGTGTCTTATTTCAAAATTTTATAATCCTTATTTCCATTTGTTTTTAAATTAATTTCATTATAATTCAATAATTATTTTTTGAGAGTTGTTTTTATTATTTTCCCAAGCAAGTATAAAAAATATATTGCTTTTATTACACAGAGTTCTATGGATTGATGTTATAGTAAATGTGCTATTATATTGTTCAAACCCTATTTTAAAAAAAATCAGTTAACATGATAAGTGAATTGTAATTTTCCAACATAGTGGTACATTTGTATAGTTTTGAGTACTTATGTATACTATATAAATATATAGGAATGATCTTTGTATTTTCCATCTGTTTGGACACAGGATAGATTCATTTGAGAAGAGAAAATCACAATTGAGATGAACCCAGATTGTGGTGTGGGATTCCAGTAGTGAACTATAATTTATAAAATATTTTTGTAGTGAATTTAAAAATGAATAAAGCCAAACTTAATAAATTGTGCATAAGGTAAGCAGCCCTGGGAACATATTATGCATTTTCTTGATTGATAATTGATGTGGAGTGGCCTAGCCACATGGCTGGTGTTTCTGGGTTCTATAAGAAAACAGGCTGGGCAAGCCGTGGCAACAAGTCTTAAGAGCATTCCTACATGGTCTCTCCAGTTCCTGTCACCAGTTTCTGCTTGAGTTTCTGCTCTGACTTCCTTCATGGATGAACTGTTTCCTGGAAGTATAAATGAAATAAACCCTTTCATCCCTGAGTTGCTTTTGGTCATAATGTTTTGTCACAGCAGTAGAAAGTCTAAGGTATATCTTCAGTGTACACTAGAAACATACATATATTTTTTAAAGAATTTGGTAGTTTATGTCCTACATTTTGTTTCTTTTCCTTTAGTTTTAAAAACTATTTTGTTGAAATTGATAATTGTATCTTTGTGTTCTACTTTATAGTTCTATGAGGGCTAGAGGTACGGCTCCCCTGTGACATAATACTTGCTTAGCATGTACACTGCCCTGCATATGTAAGTAGCTTCATTCCAGAATCTTTAGAAGGCTAAGCAGAAAGTTGGGTAGCTTTAACATTGAAATGTAGTCAAATTCCTCTCTTTATAAAGTCAGTAAAAGCTGATCATGGTGTTAGATACTTGGAATCCCAGCACTCAAGAAGACAAGGCAGAAGGATTAGAAATTCAAACCCATTCACAACTACATAGCATGCTAAATACTAGCCTGGGCTACATAAGACTCTGTCTCAGAAAAAAATTAAATAACTGTAGAGTAAGTTAATCAAAAGTGCATCAAATATGCAAGTTATTTAAGTGAAATTCAAATAATGACAATGCGCAACCAAAACTTCTGAACATAAGATTTGTGAAATGTGTTAAAAGACAAAGGATAGCATCTCAAGATACTCAACTCTATCTAACAGAAACTATTAAACACTAATAAATAAACCGTCAGAGTGAGTGAGCAGTAGAGATACCTAGAGAGTCAGCACATTTGTATTAAGCTGGTGGCAAATTAGGTTCTCCAGAAGCAGAAGCTAAGGGTTTTAGGGATCCAGACCCACACAGCCGACTAGGAAAAGGCAGCAAGAGGCAGGAAGATGCCTGAACGTGAGTTCTACAAACCCTACAGTGGGATCTCAGAATTGTGTAACTGGACCCGATATGGACAACCTTTTCTAATAGTACCTGTACGAGACAGTAGATACCACATGCCTAACAGGGTGTGAGGTCAGGCCAAACAATCGTCTGTAGCTAGAGTAAACTCTGAAGGGGCTGGGCTATGGAGGCTGCCTGCCGAGAAGCAAAGGTTCGGAAAAAAGTTCAACTCATTTAGGCAGATAATTGAAAGTGGCATAAATCAGGATGGAAGTGTTTGCTCTCTGTGGCTTCTTCCCAGCGTGTCACAAGAACAAAGCAGCACTAGCGTAGACACTTGCAGCCTATAAATTATTTTGTACGCAATCCCAGACTTCCCCCTGCCTGCAGACAAGAGTAGCCGCAGCCAAAGGGGTGCTCACAAACTTTTCATGCCCAGCCCCAATATTTTCTAATATCTGGATGTTTTTGTTTCATAGTACAAAATGCCTCACACTACAGATAAGATGACTTAAAATGAGCAATCTTTATAGATATTCATTGTTGTTCCAGAATTCATCACTAAATATTTGTTCTTCTCTAATCTAGCATATGTATTTAAAGACGTGAATTGCTCTATGGATTCCTAACATGATGCTATTGATACACCGAGTTACTCGGGATGGCTTGGCTTCTCTAGATAGTATCGCATGCCTTTCTGTACTTGGTTTGGCTTCATTGATCCACATTTTCCTGAAACCAGGTAGAGCATCTTTATTGATCTTCATCAAGATGGACAGTGGAATCATGCCAAACAGAAGCCCGTTGACTGAGAGGAGTCATTTGACCCCAAGTGCTTCGGCTTTGGGGTTTGTTTGTTGTTTGTTTGTTTTGTAAATAACATCATTCGAGCAGAAGGAAGTGATTCCTGCTAACCTATAGGACACAGTCAACTGAGAGAAATGCTGCACTGAAATAGCTTCCAGATACTACATTTAAACATGATAAATAACGGCAGGAACTGACATTTACCTAGAAGAGTGATTCCACTGAAGGGTGTTGCTCTCCTATAAAGGGGGTCATTTTCCCATGGGCTAAGAAATTATGTTTTCAGTCTTCTAAAGTCTCACTTTCTATAATGTTGATGCTTCCTAAGGAGTTCGTCCTATTGTTTTCCTGAAACTGCAACTAAGAGTGATTGACCAATTTGATTAGGACTCTTTCTATCTGAAATGTTATCTTGGAACGTTATAAGGAATGGCAGTAAGCATCAAATGTTCTGAGTATTAGGACACTTCCTTGTCCCTCACATGTGGTGCTTTTCTACCTTACAAGGGAAAACTGTAAGGTGGGAGTTTAACTAACTAGGTTGTGATTGCATAAGAGATAAAAGATCAAGTGATGGACTGATTAGCTTCAATTATTTATTTTATATTGTATTGCTATAGTATCAATTTCAAGCCCTATACAAGACATGTGGCTATCCATTTTTAATCTATAATCAAAAATAAAGTAAAAACTAAACATTAAAAATATAAATGTCAACTGGATTTCAGCTGTTAATCTATTTTAGTCTTCTTTATAGTTGTGATAATTTTAAATATCAGCTTTATACAATGTTGAATAATTTGGAGAGCAAGTCTTAATAAGGATTGTCTAAATTGGGCTGGCCTGTTTATAAGTATGTTGTGCATAGTCTTGATCATATTAACTGATATTAAAGAAGCCAATCCACTTTGGGCAGCACCATACCCTAGGAAGAATGCCCTGCCCTACATAAACATCAAGAAATTGAGATGAACAAAAATCAGTTTGCAGGAGAAAGGGGGGAGAAATAAGCAATAGATTCTGGAGGTGTAATAAAAAAGATGAGGTTATATATGATCAAAATATATCGTATACATGTGTGAATTTCTCAGAGTTAATTTAAATGCTTTATTTAAAAACACTGCTGGAAGGAAAACATAATATGTAGTTTATGTAGCATATTATATATATACAAATAATAAGAGAAAATAAAGTTATTAGCTTGAGAGTGAAGGGGTAGTGGGAAGCATTGGTGGAAAGGAACCTGGAAGAAGCAATTAAGAAAAAAGGATGGGGAGAGTGATGTGAATTATTCTAACTCAAGTAAAAGCATATTTAAAAAGAAAGACAAAATAGTCCTACATAGGCTTACAAATTTTCTCAGTATTGACCAATCATGTTTTTAATCTCACTATTTTAGAGATTTTGCAAGAATGGAGCGTTTATTTTGCACTGTTTCAAATCATGAAAAACTGAGATAATGAAAGAATGTACTCAAAGTACAACTTGAGAAAAAAGAGCAGAAGAGGAAAGTCGCAAAGAAAAGGAAGTAAGTAGCCTTCATCAGTCCTGGTGAATCCTCATTAGAAATTTACAGTAGAGCTGAACACCACATATGTGAACAGAGACGAAAATAGATTTCATATAAAAAAAGAAATATTAAACGACATTTCTTGGTTAATGGCTAGGTGTTTTTTTTAATTAATTTATTTTTTACATTCCATATTTTATTCCCTCCATCCACCCTCTGACTACTCCACATCCCACACCACTGCCTCACCCCCTGTTTCCACGTGGGTGTCCCCACTCCCTACCCCACCTGACCTCTATACTTCCTGGGGCCTCCAGCCTCTTGAGGGTTAGGTGCATCATCTCTGAATGAACACAGACCCAGAAGTCCTCTACTGTATGTGTGTTAGAGGCCTCATATCAGCTGGTGTATGCTGTCTCTTTGGTGGTCCAGTGTTTGAGAAATCTCTGGGGTTCAGATTAATTGAAACTGCTGGTCCTCCTACAGGATTTCCCTTCCTAGCTTCTTTCAGCTTTCCCTAATTCAACAACAGGGTCAGCTGCTTCTATTCATTAGTTGGGTGCAGATATTTGCATCTGACTCTTTGAACTGCTTGTTGGAACTTTCAGAGGGCAGTCATGCTAGGTCCCTTTTTGTGAGTGTTCCATAGCCTCAGTAATAGTGTCAGGCCTTGGGTCCTCCACTTGAGCAAGATCCAACTTTGGGCCTGTCACTGAACCTTCTTTTCCTCAGGCTCCTCTCCATTTCCATCCCTGTAATTCTTTCAGTCAGAAACAATTATGGGTCAGGGTTGTAGGATGGCAACCCTGTCCCTCACTTGATGTCTTGTCTTCCTGCTGGAGGTAGGCTCTATAAGTTTCCTTGCCTAACTGTCTGGTATTTCATCTAAGTTCCCTCCCTTTGAGTCCTGGGAGTCTCTCACCTCCCAGGTCTCTGGTGCATTCTGGAGGGTCCCCCCAACCTCCTATTTCCCAAGGTTGCCTGTTTCCATTCATTCTACTGGCCCTAAGGGCTTCAGTCCTTTTCCCTCACCCAATACCAAATTAGGTTCCCCTCACCTACCCACTCCCCCAACCCTGGTCCACTTTCCCTTCCAAATCCCTCCCTCCCTACTTGTGATTGCTTTCTTCTCTCTCCCAAGTAGGACTGAGACATCTTCACTTGGGCACTTCAACTTGTTGATCTTTTTGAGTTCTGTGGACTGCATCTTGGGTATTCTGTACTTTTAATTTTTTTTTTAATTTTTTTGGTTAATATCCACTTATTAGTGAGTACTTACCATGCATGTCCTTTTGGGTCTGAGTTATTTCACTCAGGATGATATTTTCTAGTTCCATTCATTTGCCTGCAAAACTCAGGATATCCCTGTTTTCAATGGCTGAGTAGTATTCCATTGTGTACATGAACCACATTTTCTGTATCTATTAATCTGTCATAGGACATCTTGGTTGTTTCCAGCTTCTGGCTATCACAAATAAGGCCACTACGAACATAGTGGAACATGTGCCCCTGTGGCATGGTAGGGCATTTTTGGGTATATTCCCAAGTGTAGTATAGCTGGGTCTTCAGGTAGATCTAGTTCCAATTTTCTGAGGAATCTCCAAATTTCCAGAGTGGTTATACCAGTTTGCAATTCCACCAGCAATGGAAAAGTGTTCCTTTTCTCCACATCCTCTCCAACATGTGTTGTCACCTGAGGTTTTGATCTTAGCCGTTCTGATTGGTATAAGGTGGAATCACAGGGTTGTTTTGATTTGTATTTCTTTGATCAGCGAGGACTTAGAGCATTTTTTTAGGTGCTTCTCAGCCACTCAAGATTCCTCAGCTGTGAATTCTCAGTTTGGTTCTATATCCCATTTTTTTTATTGGGTTGCTTGGTTTTTTGGTGATTAACTTCTTGAGTTCTTTATATATTTTGGATATTAACCCTCTAGCAGATGTGGGGTTAGTGAAGATTTTTTCCCAATCTGTAGTTTGGTGATTTGTCTTATTGACTATCTCCTTTGCCTTACAGAACCTTTCCAGTTTCATGAGGTCCCATTTATCAATTCTTGATCTTAGAACATGAGCCATTGGAGTTCTGTTCAGGAAATTACCCTCTGTTTCAATGGCTGGGTGTTTGGGGGGATGTTTTATGAGCACCAAAATTTGCCACTAAATTATCTGACCCGAATGGAAACTCTGAAATACCCTCTGATCTCATAGGTGATCTGTGGAATGCATATATGTGCATAAGAGCACACACACACACACACACACACACACACACATACACACACACACACACATGCACTCACTGGCACAGGTGCATATGCACACAAATAGATGTAAATTTTTCTTTAAAACCTAGTTTCCTGCCTTCATTAGATTCTCTCAGCCCATCTGTCCTTAGCTGGGTTGGTGACGCTTATGATAGGAGATTAGGAAAGGACATTGGTTTGACCTGATTTATTTTATAAATTAAGACACTAAACCCTGACTGACAAAATGAGGTGTCTACACAATTGCAAAGCTAACAGCAAAATATTGGCTTCCTGAGTTTTGAGTTTGTAGTTTTTGTGAAAATTATACATACATATATGCATACAAACACACATATACATATAATACATTAATGATACATATATACATATTACATACACACAGTACATACATAATGTATACTACATACATATATATACATACACATACATGCATATATATTTACTGTATGCATGTGTGTATACACACACACATATATATATATACATATACAGATATATATACATATATATACGTGTATATATATATATATATATATATATATATATATATATATATATATAT
>CACVCL010029320.1:0-74920 GCA_902729485.2 Mus minutoides | reverse complement strand
TCATAGCTGAGGGCTATGATCTGAACTCTGGTCCTTAGAGTTGTTGAACCAGCTTTCTTCACTGCTAAGCCATTTCTTCAGCCCCCTACTGCTGCCTTCTTTTGAAAGACCCAAGGAGGTCTTTGCAGATCTCTCTTCTCTGAAATGTCCTCAGCTTATCCTCGGTAGTTTTTTGCGTGGGTCAGTCATTTTCTCAAGAAGCTCCAGGTTTAATTTACTGAAATATTTTATTTCAAATTCATAATTTGCATACTAGGGACATTTATTACTAGTTGGCTATTATTTGTAAGCCCTTCATGACAACGAATCTAGTTATTTCAGATAAGTTAAATAGTTGAATAATGGTCAAATGCTAAACTATTTTAGTTAGGACATTGATTTACCTTTTCTTTATAAAATCTATACATTGATAGAATCTCATTTTTTAAAGTTACAGTAAATGATATAAAATTAGACTTTCCCATGTCTTCTTGTTTTATTTTATGTTGCACATATAAAAACAGATTGATGCTATTACTATCAACAAAATGAATACCAAGTGTTCTGTTAAACTGTATTCTATATGTTCAATTCTATATGTTGTAAGCCCACTTGCTGTATAGACCACCCATATTGTCTGGTCAAAAGGGGTTAGTGTATTCTTTGCTTCTTATCTGTTGGCCTTGGAAACTGGAATTCTTTATGCTCTTCTCTTTCTCTACGCATCTCAACAACTTGGTTGTTTGAAGCACATTCTGTACAGATTTCTCAGGAAAGCTTGTAAAATTTTTTTCCAATTTCTTGAATGATAGTAAAAGATTTTGTTTCTTCCTGCCTTGCCCCTGGCGCGTGCATGTGTGTGTGTGTGTGTGTGTGTGTGTGTGTGTGTGTGTGTGTGTAGAGTTGATCTCCTTCCAGATTTACACTGGTCCAGAAAGTTCATAGCCATGCTGAGCCCACAAGATCTTGCTTGAATATCTTTGTATTTTCTTCTGCTCTCAAGGGTTGTTGCAGAATAGAGTGATCATAGTTTCTATTCACCTATAAATCAAATGCTTTTTCAAACTATCCAGATATTCAAAAGATCTATTTTCCCCGCTGTTCAAAGATACATTTCCATAAGATGGATCTTTGTGCTGGCTTTTCTGAGTTGATATTTTCAGTTATTTATTGTATTAGTCCAACATCTAGTTTCATAAGACATTATTATTATTATTATTATTATTATTATTCAGTCAGTCAGATTTTCTTGTTTTACAGTTTGTTCTTTAGGTTTGTTTTTTCCTCTCCTGGGATTCTGATTATTACCAACCTGCTTTAGCTTGTCTTTTTTCAGTGTCTCTTACTTTCTCTAGAATACTCTAGCCTTTTAAAAAATTTTTATATACATACATATTTTTGGCCTGGGCTTGATGCCACAGGTCTGTGACTCCAACAACTTCAGCTTCCTGGGAGGCAGGAGCAGGAGAATAACAAACTTGAGGATTTTCCAGCCTACAGAACATGTTGAAGGTCACCCCGAGCAAGATCCTGTCTCCTCGCAATAGAGAAAGAGCTGCGACCCCAGCTCAGTAGTGCAGTGCTTGCTTTAGATCTGAGTGTCCTGCGTTCCAAGGTCTCTCCACAGTTTTTAGATATGTTTTTTAAATTATTGTAATCTTTTCACATTATCCTTCATTTATCTTTAACTCTTTCCTGAGTCTTATCACTCAGGCTTTATAGTCATAATTCATATATATCATATTTATCAAGCTTTTAACTGCTTAGATCTTATTTACAACAACAGGTCACTGGCTGGGAAGATGGCTCGGCAGGAAATGACACCTACCGCCAAGCCTCATGGCCTAAGCTCAGTCCCAGGCACATAGGAGATTGACACCAAGAGGTCATCTTCTGACTCCACATTTATACCGTGCATCAATATCCATCTTATTACCACAAGCTAAATATGCAAGTAAATGTAAAAACTCTTTTAAATTAAAACATACTCTCTTATTCTATCTCATGGACACAATTTTTTTTAAATCTTCCCTCATTATCTGTAGGAATTTCCTGATCTCCTCCTCTTCCTCTTCTTCTTCCTTCTCTTCTTCCTCTTCCTATGCTGATAAATTTGTATGGTTTCTGCCATCTGAATTTACTGCCACTCATTTTCATGAGTTACGCATTTTGCGTTTGTAATCAGGCAAGGTTTAGATCATTTTCCAACTTCATAGAAGCTAGTTTTAGTTTTATGAAGCCTCGAGAAGTTGAGCTGTGTTTGGGGGATTTCCCATATGCAGTATGGTTAGTCTTACCAAGAGGGTATAAGATATAAATTTATTAACATTTTTAAAAATACTTTAATTGAAAGTTAAATAGCCACATGCAGTTAGCAGCCACCAAACAGTGCTTTCTTCCTTTGTCACTTTTCTGGTGCTCATCGTTGACCTCTTAGGAAGTAATTTCTTATGGATCTTTAAACAGAAAAGATAAGTAAATAAAAGGAGTTCTGGGTCTCAGCCATCTGTTTTGAGACAGTGTATGGGCTAGATGCCTTCAATCCCTCAAATTTTCATCTGCCTGGAAAACAAACAAACAAACAAACCAGAACAAAGTGGCTTGAAATTTGTCATAGTAATTAAGCAGAGAACCTTCCAGTTAGCCTGGCCACCAGCACTGCTCTCCCTTCCCTACAGCAGACATGCTCACATGTGCTCTCTGCCTCCTGGTACTTTGGCCTCATCTCTGGAGTTTTGTTGTTTATGAACTAATTTCTTCCCTGCTTTTCCTATAGATTACCCTGGACCTTTGTCAGCTTAGTTCATCTGTTTTGACACTAGGTTTGTTAATGTATGTTTTCAAATGGATTAAGGCTTCCCCCACTACTGGCTTGTCTTCCTCAAATGCTTTAGATAATATATTATTAAGGCAAGGTTTTTACATTAAGGAGTTTATCATGAACATCACGGACTATGTTTTTAAATGAAGGAAGAATCATCTTAGAGTCCCCAGCCAAAGACAAATCACGGCTGACACCTCCCATAGCTCTCTCGTAGCCCTTCTCTATGCATGGTGATTTTTTTCTTGATCATGACAATATTAGATGTACAATTCCATGTTCTCCCTTTTCCTATGATGTAACTGTTACAAAAAATTGCCAAGTATCGGCCGGGTGTGGTGGCACACACCTTTAATCCCAGCACTTGGGAGGCAGAGGCAGGCGGATTTCTGAGTTCAAGGCCAGCCTGGTTTACAGAGTGAGTTCCAGGACAGCCAGGGCTACACAGAGAAACCCTGTCTTGAAAAAAAAAAAACCAACCAACCAAACAAACAAACAAAACCAAGTATCATAGTTTTGCAGTTGTGCTAAACCTAGTTGTGGCTCATTCATCCCTCACTAGTCAAGATCAACTGTTTGGGCAGTTTAAAAAGCAGTTTACATGATGCATATACTGGTGCCTGTTTTCTATTGAAGAATGTCTCCTATAGGGCAGTCTGTAATGTTATCCAGGCTTCTAATGAGCCATAATAGCCATACCAGACTCCCATAAGCATTCCTGTGACAAGTGTTAAGAAATCATTCTCTTCTCTGAGGAGGCTTACAGAGTCCACATTAACAATTGAAGACAAAGATGTAGTCATATTTACCTTGAACTCTCACCTCATCTAATAGAGAAAACTTTCCAATGATACCTTTTAGTATTTATGGTGTGTTTGACACATATTTTATTATATGTATACATGAACGGAGTAGTTGTGCACAGCTGTTGGATCCAAATTCAGGTCATCGGAATTCAGCAAGGGCTCTGAATTATTGTTCCGTCTCTCCAGCCCCATATGTATATATTTGTGTGCATGTTGGCCTGTGTACATATCTTCTGTATCTTCAGCCCCAGACCTTCCCATTGGTTACTAGACCCAGATTCTATTTGCCTTGCAAATTCACTACAAATAAAACTGAACCCATTGCCTATCTCAAGCTCACTGCCTTGCCCTCTTTCATTTAGGACAGAGGAAGGTAGAAGTCTATACTACCAGCACAGTCCAAAGATGTGAGCAGGAGTCCTAACAGATTCTAACGGATTTCTTTGATCTGCAGCCCAGCATCTAAAGGGAAGGACTGGCAGGTCCTTCTAATTCTCCAATCCCATCCCTGCCTCATTTGGCCTTCAATCTAATTCATGTGGATTCAGCTCCTGTGACTTATTCAACCTTCCATTCCAGTGGTTTGCCTTGGGAGGTGTTTGGAAGCTTCTAGATGCCTCCTTTCTGTGAGATCTGCTCTATCATTCCCTCTGGGCTTCAGTTTGGGTGTCCTGCAGAAGCTTTGTGCTGGCATCAGCACAAGTGGATTGGATTGGAGCTCCAAACTCCCCCAAGTGGAATCTTTCTATTGCCTGGTTTGAAAGTCCATTTCTGGGTCTTTTGTTTAAACAGAGAAGATTTCGACATGAGAGCTTGGAGTGCCTTCTGAGATGTCAGGAGGGGTAGAAGGCAGTTGTAGGAGGAAAAGCACCAAGTCTGGTGTAGGGAAAGCAGTGAGATGAGAGTCTCTGTGTCCCCAGACAGGTGCAGTGCTTTTGATTTCTGGGGTTATATAGTGCCTGTGTCTACTCCCAGATACATTCTAGCTGTTGAGTTTTGCAGGACACTTGTCTCCTGATCATATATTGCCATCTTGTTATTAGTTTATCAAACTAGCCCACCTGGGTTTCTGTTACTTGCAATCAAAAGGGGTTTAATCACAACATAAACTTCAGCTAGACGAAATGCCAGCAATGGGAGGGTGGTAGGAAGGTACGCATCCCACGACTAGCTGAGGTGCTGCTGGCATCCTACAGCTTCTGGGAGAGGAACATTCAATTTTCTTTAAGGATGTCAATCCCTGGTCGGTTTCCCACAGGCCAGAGCTCTACTCCCAAGACTAGCTGAAAAGCCCAAATCAGACTCTATGGAGAGGGCTGGAGGTGACAGTAATGGGAGGGGCCGAAGAAGGGAGCATGGATATTGAATATTTTCAAAATACATTACATGAACATTTTGAACTCTTAATAAAAATATTGTTGAGCAGCACTTATTAATATTCAGCCAGGGAATATTCTTTTTTTTTTAAAGATTTATTTATTATATATAAGTACACTGTAGCTGTCTTCAGACACACCAGAAGAGGGTGCCAGATCTCATTATGGATGGTTGTGAGCTGCCATGTGGTTGCTGGGATTTGAACTCAGGACCTTCGGAAGAGCAGTCAGTGCTCTTACCTGCTAAGCCCATCTCTCCAGCCCAGGGAATATTCTTCTGAGAAGTTTTGGGAAACACCTATACTACCTCCTTCCCTGACCTTGCTGGCACTCCCTCTGTCTATAGAACGTCATTGTTCTTACAGGTCTACCTCTCTCTGTGTAAACAGCATCTATACACAACTTAAGAACAAACAAAACTCCCTAGGCCTGTCTACATTGCTCAGTGTCCATGACAGCCCAGAGGTCCAGGAAGGGCTCAATCACTTCACTGATTATAGGTTGTAATTAGATTGCCCACTGCCTATTTTTAAGTGCAAAAAATTACATATTATTATTGTAATACATATTGGTCTACATAAAGACCTTTTTTAGTGTGTTTGTGTGTATTTTTGTAAAATCTAGTATATTTGCTTATTTTTCTAAGAATAAAGACACTCAAAACAAAACACTGACATCTCTATTTGATTGATTTCTCCTCTGCCAGAGAAGGTCATATGTTTGGCTGATTTTCCATGAGTTTTGGGGTGAAGCCAAGTCAAACATTAACCACAGAACTCCAGTAGGCACAAAAGAAGCTCTAATTCTTAAGTAGTATGTGCCCCACAATTCACCAACCATGCACTCTGCAAAAGTATCAATGACTTCTGCTAAGTGCACCTCACACCCGATCCTTCTCTCTTATTTCAGGCTGTGGCTAACCCTGACCAAAGTTCCTTTCTTTTATACATGGCCTTGGTTCCTTCACCCTGGTCTTCTCTCCTCCTTTGACTAGCTTTTCCCCTTCCTTCCGTGCTGGTCCTATTCAGCCTAGCTTACTGGTTGTCATCCAAATCTTCTAGTTTACCATCCTCTAGGCTGTTCTTGATGCCACTCATGGCTTTTGATTAATCCAGGTGGGAAGCTAACGTCCCCAAGTCACCATTCCAACACAGGCCTAATCTCTAAATGTGTTTCAGCATCCCAGTTTCAAGTCCAATATATTCAAAACCATACCTTTTACCTGTCCATGTCTGCAGTGACAAATACACAGCTGTATAAAACCCTGTCGTGTCCCATAGATTCCTTTCCCCCCTAAATATACCAGAGATGATCATGCCAGAAATGCCTGCATCTGTCTACCCATCTACCATCGACTCTTTCCAGTTCTAGCTCCTGACACCTCTGCTGTCTAGCACTTAACCACTTGATAAAAGATTTCAGTCCAGTTCTCCTAACATTGATCTACCCTGTTTCAATTTCTATAAATTATCCACAAATGGCTAGCAATAATCTATAATTGGCAAGATGGAAACTCCAGTTAGAAACCACTGAACTCCAATGTCTGCCCTTGCTAATGCTATCCATGCAAAGTGATATTGGGAAGGCTGGCAAGGAAGAAAAGGAGGAAGACAAAATTTGATGGAAAAACAACACACACACACACACACACACACACACACACACACACACACACAAACAAACACTAACACTTCCATAGCATTTTTCTTGGTGTCATCTCTGATCTTTCACACACACAAAAAAAATGGCTCCAGGCTTATGTCATAACATTTGCTTAATGGATATTTTAGACTGACTTCCTGGACATCTTCTCTCTGATAAGCTTTCTGGAAAAGCAGAAATGTTACCAGATCTCATCAGAGTGCATTAAGACTTACACTGGGCAGACTCTGTAGGCCCAAGTCTGTTGGGTAATTTGGGGAAATGCCTTAGAATACTTTATTTCATTTGAATGCAAAGCAAAAATTCTAACAAGGTATTTTGATCATTCTGTTAACTGGATACTGAAAACATATGTATGTTAAACCAATGCTCTGTTGAGTGGTATTAACAAGTTATCAACTAAGACAGAATATAAAGTGCTGGCTAAAGTATACATTGGAGTGTTTTAGTATTTCTAAATGTAAATTTAGAAATACCAAATTTCTAGATGTAAAATGAAACAATATCTTGATCCAAGTATCTGCATTATATGGAGATTTTATTTTTAATATCACATGCATATATAGAAAAACATTCATCCATATACATATGCAGATGCTGGCCTAAGAGGCTACCAGATACCTAAGCCATTAACATTTTCTATGTAGTAGGAACTGAAGAAAATGACTTGGGGCTGGAGAGACGGTTCTGTTGTTAAAATCTCTTGCTGCGGGCCGGGCGTGGTGGCGCACGCCTTTAATCCCAGCACTCGGGAGGCAGAGGCAGGCGGATTTCTGAGTTCGAGGCCAGCCTGGTCTACAAAGTGAGTTCCAGGACAGCTAGGGCTACACAGAGAAACCCAGTCTTGAAAAACCAAAAAAAAAAAAAAAAAATCTCTTGCTGCTCTTGCAGGTGACTTGATTTCAGTTCCCATTCCCCTAGTCAGGAGGCTCACAGCTGCCTGGAACTCCAACCCCAGAAGATTCTACCTATTCTGGGCTCTAAGTGAACCTGCTCTCAAAAGTACACATGCTCACACATAGATGCATAATTAACTTTTTCACCCCAAAGAACATGCTTATTTGACTAAATCAAAAGGCTTCTTTTCCTCTGTTCCACATTCTGGAAATTTTACTGGGACTCACTGTTCCCAACATGCTAAGGTATCTGAGAGATGCCTATACCTCGGGGCTTACAGATCCCTCCAAGATGTGTGAAGTAAATTAATCTCTAGGGTCTTCCATGCCCAACAATCCAAGATGAGGTTCTTTATCACAATAGCCATTGAAAGAAAGGACAGATTGGGTTCTTGGTGGCCCAGGCTTCTTTCTGTGAGACCACAGTTTGAAACTAGATTTCACGAGAAACAAGAGCAGCTCGCCTGATTCCCACTTAGTAGGTCCAAAAAGGGAACCCTGTTTCCCAAACAAGGACATCACTTACTTCTGCAGTAATTGTGTGAGCCTCGCGTTTTTTTTTAGTGTTGGGTGCTCACAAAACAATGTAGTGGTCGTCTTCGTGGACATCAAAGATGTGAGAGAAGCTTCCTTGGCAGTGCACAGGACTCTGGAGAAAGCATTTGAGAAATGGACATCTCCACCATTCAATAGTGAAACCAGGGCCTCGTGCTCATCTCTGGGATGCCTAAGAAACTCCATGACTTCTTTTTGTCTCCAAAATCAGCCAAGAAGTTAGTATCGGGAGGATCACTCACTCCTCTTGGCCTGCATGAAAAGTCCTCGGACACATAAGTACAACCACTAAAATGTAAAGATATGGGCCTGCTCTTCAGCTGGAGGAAAGACTGCTCCCACAGAAGTCCAGTGGGTGGTAGGCTTTGAAGAAACTAAGTCCACGCACCCAGGGAACCCCGCAGGGCCCCGCCCCTAGCGGCCCCGCCCCTCACCTTGCTAGAAGCACGCTCTGGCCGCGAAGGTGCTTGCGGCGCGCGCTGATTGGCTGCTACCCGGCGCTGTCCCGCTGCCATTGGCTGCCAGGGCCTCTTTGTTCCAGGTCCCGCAGCCGAACCGGGCTGCGGAAGTTCGAGGGCGCAGGCAGGCTGAGTAGCAGCGACGGCGGCGCCGGAGTTTCCGCAGCGGAGATCGCGGGCGCGGGATTGAGCCCCTCCGACGTCCAGCATGGACCTGGAAACCAAAATGAAGAAGGTGAGTGGAGCTGGCGGCGGGCGTGGTCGCCTCACCTGAGCGCGGGAGCTGGCCCGGGTTTCGGGGACCAGACCCGGTGGGTGCGGCTGGAGGATGACTCCCTGGACCCCGATCCCTTGAGTGGCTGTCGCAGCGGAGTTGGACCCCGCGACTCGCTGTCGCTGCGCCTGAAACTTTTCAGAAAACCTTTCGGCCACGCCTTCCCCCAAACCCTGGGTGAAATTTTAGGCGAGGTGGTGGCTGACACCGCTTCCTGCCTGGGGAAGCAGCGCTCTGGGGAGCCTGTGTGATTCAGTAATGTGGCTTTGACATCCTCCTCCCCTGCAGTCTGGCTGCCCCAGGCGCTCTAAAGTGGCTGCTGACTGGTGACACTTTTTTCACACCCGCGCCTGCTGATAACTTCTGAAGTGATGACTTTTGGGGGAGTGTGTGTTTCACTTATGGCTTGAGTGCCAAAACACTGTCTCCTTCTTGCGGAGTTAGTTCTCAAAAGAAAATGCTGTTTGTCAGCCAGCCGCAAACAGCAGTCATTGCAGGTGCTCAGAGGCCCCGCCTGAGGAAACACCCTCATGGCTGCTCCTGGTGTCCAGGCTAAAGGCCCTACCTGAGGAGCTCCAAGATTAGGTCTCTCAGGTCGCCTGGGAGAAAAGGGGTGGGGACCAGATTATGACTCAAAAGAATGCTGACGTCACATTCTATTGTAACATTCAACCTTAAAGGTCTTGTTCTCGGGAATTGCGCCTGTTTTCTTTCAAGTGGCTTTAAGTTAGCTGGTCATTTATCAAATAAGGAAGGAAGTTGTGCAGAATAAGAAAGACAAGTTGAGAAAACTTTCTTCTCTTGCGGCTCGGCAGCTGCAGGTTCATCTTCTAAAAGGGAATTTCTATTTTGTGCCAGAATTGAAGGTTTCAGATCGTATGCAAATGTAAGGTATGAGGTTATGAAGCTGTTCATAAATAAAAATTTGAACCTAGGAAACAGTCCCTTGGTCTCTTCTGATTAAAATCAACACTCAGAAGGGAAGGGAAGAACAGGCAATAGAAGATGCTTTCTAGTCTCTTCCTGTTTGATATTTATTCTTTTAACATTTTTTTTTTGTTTGTTTGTCTTTGGTTACCTGTGCTAGCCACTTAGAAAACAGCGGATGTGCTGTGTAGTCTTCTGTTGATGAACATACACTGAACTTATTAAGTTTTTATGTAAGAACTCTTTTAGGCATTCATTCCCAAATGATAGGTTGTCTTTGCTTGGAAATGTTATCCTTGAAGGAAGGGAGGGATAAATAAGCAAATCAGAGGATTGTTAAGATAATGAGACTATTATGTGGGATACTATCTTGGTGGATATATCTTACTCGTATGTTTGTCAAACAGCACAGGGTGTAGGCTAACAAAAGTGAACTGTAGTATGGAATCTGAACTTGGGAAACAAGTGATGAGCCGGTGCGTCTCATAAATGGCCGCCAATTGAACCACAGTGATGTTGATCGATTGTTAGGGCGCAGGCTGGACATGTGACAACCAAGACCATGGGGAAGCTTCATGCCTCTGCTCAGTTTTGCTGTGAACCTAAATACTATTTTTTAAAGTATTCTAATCAAAACAAAACACACTCTATGAGACAATAATTTTCAAAGAAAAGTCCAAACTTAAGAATTGCATGGTTTACAAGGGTTAAAAAAAAATGTGCAGATATTTAGGAGCAGTTTTCAGAAGTCTTGTTTATAATAAATAAATCCTTTCGAATGTGGCATAGCTATCCTCCTCCATTACGCCTTTACTTTAAAAGGCTATCTTTTCAACCAAGTGCCTTTATCGTATCTGTAAGCTTATAGCTTTCCATCCCACCTCAAGAAAAAAAAAAAAGATTTCAGAAATTTAAGGAATATGCAATACTGTTAATAGATCCTTATTTTATGACACTGCCACTGCTGGAGATTCTCAGAAGGGTCCTCTATCAGTAAATGATCAAGAAACCCAGTGACACATCTGACTACCAGTCATGTTCTTGATTTACCTTCCTAAGCTTTTTTTTTTTTTTTTAGTGGGTTGTATAAAAAGTTCCCTAGTACAAAGTAGTTTGAAGATTCTGGGAGCACATTAAACCATAATCTCAAAAGAAATACGTATTTATGGAATGTTTTACTTATAAGTTGCTTTCTAACACACTTAAAGAAATCTTCCAAGACTTTCCCACTCACCTCCAAGCTTTTCCCCTGGATTTCGAATCTAAATAGTTTCAGATCTTCTTAAGGACTCAAGAAAAGCCATGATTTGAATGTACAGTTGAAAGCAGAGGCAGTGTGGAGACGGAAATATAGATGCATTTAAATAAAAATCAATTTGACTTGTAGCTTGAGAGATGTGGTATTTTCCCCTTCCACAGCCCTTACTTTGTATTGTTGATTTCAGAAGGAATTTTCCCCAGGCAGATGGAAAATACTATTTTATTTTCCATTAACATGTCCTGTGAAAAGAGTTAAAGAGGGCACTCTTTCTCTTTCAGTGACCTAGGTGGGCTTTACTATTGTAAGAGTTTTGGTTGATAAAAGGAGAGATTTCTCCATGAACTTGCCCTTGGGTTGATTTGCAGTGACATACCATTATCACCATTATCATCACAGGCACACTGGGTTTCGTAATTGCTGTTTTTCTTTATTTTGTTTTGTTTGAAGTAAGTGAGCTGTTGCTAGGATGTGGGAGCTAGCTTGTCTACACAGAGTCTTCTTTCAACAATATTTTAGAGAAGAATTTGACTTTTATGTTCCTACCGGATCCTTTGAAGCACTGAGCTGGACCCTGTCCCTGTACCTTGCATCCCTTTCACTTTGTGTAAGTAAAAATCTGTATCTGGTTGCAGAAATAAACAATGACTGAGAGGTAGAAGCAGCCTCATTTTTGTGGTGAGTGGGAAATCATGGCCCATCAACAGCTGTTTTCCCTCAGAGCTGCTCTCTCTGAGAAAATCAAATTTTATTCTTCAAAATATACAGGGAGAAAGACTCCAGTGATTCCCTGTATACTGCTGAGAATTGCTGCGGGGTTATCGTTTTAATGTATTATTTTAAAGATCTATGCAAACATCTTACGTATTTTTCTTGAACTTCTTTGTTTCTTTAACTTTACTTAGGAAGAGTGAGATGCATCTTAAACAAGTCCCTCTCTGCCATTCAGATTTGTTTAAAAACTTTAAATTATTACCCCAAAATGGATAGGAAGTCCAAATGAGTGGCCGTGGAAAAGCTTCAAAACCACAGAGATTATTGCATTAGATAGAGAAAGAGCCTTTTCTTATAGGTAGTCCCTTAATTAAGTTGGGAGGGGGGGGAAAGCAAGTAGGTGGAAATCTGGATCCTCAAAACTAGTTAGCATGAATCCTTCCTTGAAGTAGAAAACTGTTGATGCAAAAACTACAACTCTCATCTTGAAGAAAAGAAAAGAAAAGAAAAGAAAGGAAAAGAAAAGAAAAGAAAGAAAAAGGAAGGAGGAAGGGAGCAAGGGAGGGAGGGATAGAGGGTGGGTGGGTTTATTCTGGAGCCATTTTGAGCAACCATGACCCAGGAACACGGATTTTAGTTACCTTGCATCGCACGTTCTTACATGGAGGCAATTTCATGACATCTTCTAATTTTATAGAACAAACAAGTCATAACTCAAGGCAAATTTAAAATATGTCAGAGATGCAGTCGAATCAAGATGGGGGGAGTTTTTCTGTAGGCCCAAGATGCAAGATGCTATCTGATGACATTCTTAGCTTTTGAAACTCTGTGAGACAATGGTCTTCTAAGTTAATAGATTCCAAAAGGCTTCAGTCTATTAGGTTTCAGATCAGACTCAGATGGGCTGAGAATGGCTGTTCCGGAGGGTTAGGACTAGCCCAAGATAAGGTAATTAGCTTCTGGGCCTTCATTCTGCCCCTCCCAATCTCCCCATTGTAGTAAAATTCTAATCAATCAGTCACTCTGTAAACACAGCTTGTTTCCGGGAGTCTTGGTTCACAACACACTGGAAGCACATTTTCTTCAAGAGTCATTGATATTCATTGGAGGGAAGGGAGGGCTTAGGTTTAGAGGTAATACGCTTTGATTCAGAAACTATAGAGGAAAGGAGAGTGGCTCTTAGCTAACTCCCGGTTTCTTTTCCTGTTGCTGTGGTAAACTACTCTGACAGAAATAACTGAAGGAGAAAGCTAATAGCTCATGAATAAAGTGCACCATGGTGGGGAAGACAAGATGGTTGGAGCTTGGTGGAACTGGTCATGGCCAATCTACGATGAGAACACACAGCCATGAGTACACACTGCTCTTCAGCTCCTCTTTTCCATTTCTACAGTCTAGGATAGAAGCATAGGGAGAGGGTGCTACCTTCCCCTCTTAATGAAACCAAATAAAGATGCCCAGAGGCCTATCTCCTAGGTGATTTTAAGATCCCATCAAGCTGACAGTGAACATGGATAGTCACAACTATGTACTCATTCCTGAATAACCTTGTGTAGTGTTTGTGTTTTAAGTTCACCACTAAATCTTATAACCTACAACTCTCTACACTACTAATCTTATAAACCCATTCTTCAAGGTCTGTCCTACTGTAACTACTGCATCCTCTTCTAGGAAATCTCCCATGTTCCTGCTTACAAGAAAAACAACTGATTCTAAATTCCCCAAGCATGTTTCTTTAACTCTCAAGATAGTCAATTTATAGATGACAGATACATTTATAGCTTCATCTTTTTACCCAGATATTAAGCTTGAGAGATAAATTCATATTTTATAATAATTGATAATTTTGGTTCTTGTTCAAAACTGTCCTCTGAGGCCCATAGTGTCATTTTTGAAGAGGAAGAAACCCCAGTTCAGATCACTTAATCTGAAATTGAAGAGCCTTGCTATGAACTTGAACCCTAATCCATAGAATTCATCTTCCTTTTATCATGCAGTCTACCTTCGGAGTCTTTATCACCCAGTCTACTCATTATGCTTAAGTGACTATGTCATGCAAATAAAGTATGACGCATTTGTACTTGATTATTTCAAGAAATTATGTTTGAAGAAGTGGTTTCTCTACCAGTAAATTTAACATCTTACCCTGCTGGGGTTTTGTATGTTGAGTCCACATTTGAAGTTGCCAGACAGAAGTCTACAAAAGTACAAAGCTCATGACAACACATTCCTGGGAGAATTTTCCAGGCAAAGAAACTCCAATAGCATCATTCCTCACCATATCTTCTAGGATTCTTTCAACTTCTCAGTTTGTGTTGGAAGCAAAAGAGTAGTTCTCTCTTGTCTGCTTTCAATGTGGTCCTGAGCAACATTGGACCTGTGTTGGGCTCTCTGGTTTAGGACGTCAGCCATAGCACCTGCAGAGATCCTGGTGAGCTCTGGAAGTTCTCTACCTTCTGAACTTCATATGTGGTAGAAGTCTTCACATTTTGTGAGTAGGAAATGCATTTTCCAATGGCAGATGCTCCAAGTTTTACTGTCATAGAAGACCAGACAGCTAACGCAGAGAAGAAAACAAAACAAAGGAAAACACGAGACACCCTTCTGTTGAGGAAGCTTTTACAGTTCATTTCTCTCCTGCCTGCAAAAACTTTGGTTCCGAAGCAGTTAGAAACACCAAAATGATGGGCGGTTTCTTGAATTTGTTATGGAAATACTCATAGTAGATTTAATATTAGGGGCTGTCACTGTATGGAAAAGGGTTACATAGTAGGATTTTTGGGGGGCTACTCTTTATGTTCTTTTTCTGAAAATTAGACTAGCATTTGGCTCCATGATGCAATTTGAATACAAATTCTTTGTACAAAACAAAGTACACACTGTGCTTAGAAAGCAGGAAAAGTCAATAAACATGTTGGACATGTCTATGTCTGGAAAGATTAACTATGTATGGGACTTTCTCCTTTATTTTTAATCAGCATATCTTTTACATTATACTAGGCTATAGTAGATCTGAATCAATCTACATTTTTTTAAAAATTATGTTGGCCACCTTGGGTCTCAATTTTTTTCTTTTTTTTGGTTCCACATGGGAGAGGTTTATTGAGTTGGGGGGGCAGAGAAGAGGAAAAAGAGAGAAAGAAGGGGGAGAGAAGAGAGAGAAGAAAAAGAGAGCGGGTCTCAATTTTTATGTTCAGAAAAACTCAATAGGTGAAAGAAATTATTTCTAAGGTTTAAAAGCCCATGGCCCTGGCTATGAAAAGTCATTGCCAACAGTCTACCAAGTAGAGTACTCCATGGTAGTTAAAAATCACACAGACCACCAGTGTACACGTGAATACATGCACACAGGAAATGGTATGGTGTGAATACATGCACACAGGAAGTGGTATGGTGTGTAAGTGTTTTATATATCAGTGAATTCCACAAGGAAACTAATGACATGGGACAAATGAGCTCACATGTAAGCCTTACTTTCCTTGGTATATCGAGAAACGAGAAACAAGATCACTCACCGTTTTAAGCATGTCTCAAATAAGATTTGTCTCTTGAAAAATGTTTTTGATATTTTTAAAAATTATATCTAGGGTTGGTGCAGACTGTGGCACTATAGGACTAAACAAATAAGACACAGATTTTACACTCATGAAAGAGTAATAGAGCAAGAATAAATAAAATTAAATGACAGATAACAACCAGCAGGGCTAGGGTTACAACCTCTGTGCCCCCTTTAAAAGTTAGCAGTGTCCTGGATCTCCTAAGACAGTGGGAAGTTTGGGTGGTGAGTCTTGGGCATCATTACTAACCTTTCCAACTTTGGAATTCTTGTTTTCTTTATCTTAAAGATTGGCCACTGGGGGAGAGCTTGGTAAAGCAGTTTTCCATACCGGAGTGTGGAAACACCCATAGTGAAGTGAAGCAGTAGTCGTTCCATCCTTTCACTTCTGAAGTAGCCACATTCAATCTTCTTGATGGCAGACGCCCTGTGAGGAGAGTCAGTCTTGGACTCCTGTTTGCTGTGCTCAGGGGGTTTTGTTTGGCAACTACTGCCATGGTAACTAACATGATTTTTTTTTTAAAGTCTATTAGATCATTAATGCTCAAGACATATAGGAAACTATTTCTTTTTTATAAGATGCTGAATCATTCAGAGAAATTATATGAATTGTGATCAAAAAGACTTAAAAAGAAAAAACCCGACAGAAATACTAAACAAGACGAAATCAAATGAAAAACAGGTTGCAAAACAACCTTTCCAAGATGTTTTTTTAAAAAAGCCATGTCACTGTCCTTGGAGTAAATAAGAACTCAAGCCCTGTGCTACAGTCTGGAATGTAAAGATTAAGTTTTTCAGCAACCCAACTACAGCCTTTGGCTCACATATAAAACAGCTACCTCTAATTTTTATTTTCTGAGTGTCCAATCCACTTAAGTTCCCGTTTAAATAACTGCCTAGAGTAATGAAGAGTGCATGAAATCATAATGCTTACTGCTTTTATTTGGCTCCCAAGGTGAAAGAGATACGTTACCATCTTCAGTTTCTCTGATCCTACCCCAGTCTGAGGTTTGACCAGGTTTGGGCAAGACTTCAGGGTGGACAGTGCTTGGTATGACGCTGGCCCGTGGGGGACTGGAGAGATGATGGCTGCTTAGTGACAGAAAGGATGGGTGAAGCACTTGACTCATCCTCAAACCAGGAGTGATTCAGCTTCATGTTTATCTTAAAAACTATAAAAAGGAGTTTCCAGGAGTTTATTGTGTAGCTTCTTATCTGAACAGTGGCTAGCTGAGCCGGGAATACTGGGCTGGAAGCCTCGAATGCTTTGGTGGAGAATGAGTAATAAGTCAAAGCCACAGGAACCTCTCTTTTTTTGCTTTGTGTGATGATAAAGTGATATTGTGTTTCCCTGCGGATAAAGCAACATTGTGTTTCTTAGCAGAATGGTCAGGCAGATGTTATGGTAGACTTTTGGTTTTATATGGACACATCATCATGATAGCCTTGTGGTAGAGGGTGTGTGTTTTTCTTTTATAAGGTTCTGGCCTCTAGTAAAAGTAACTGGGACTCCTCAAAAAGTTATGCTTTGTTTTACATAGAGGATATTTAAAGTGGTTTACATTTAAGATGATAGACTCTAGACTGGATTTTCATCCACATCCCTTGTTGAGTTTATGTAGTCTAGAATACTAAGGTGTAAGCATTAGGAAGGAAAAAAAAGGGGGGGGTCTGGAATGGGGGGAGAAGCAAGACAAACATGTAAATTTACCACAGTGCTGGCTAGGCTGGAATGAATATAATAATATTATTTCTTTGATCTGGTAAAGAACAATATTTTAAGAAAAAAATCTATCAAAATCTATCTCCTAAAATAAAAACATACTAAGCTGTTTTAAAAACAACATTGTTAAAGACTGTCTAACCTCAATAGGAGAACATCTGCCTAGTCCTACCAAAAGATAGGCCGAAGTGGATTGATCCATGGGAGGCCTCCCCTGCTCTGGAGGAGAAAGGGAGGAGAGGGGATGGGGAAAGAGGGGAGGTAAGTGGGATAGGAGGGGGCGCAGCTGTGGTTAGGATGTAAAGTACATAAATCTCGCTGGCGAGATGGCTCAGTGGTTAAGAGCACCGACTGCTCTTCCGAAGGTCCAGAGTTCAAATCCCAGCAACCACATGGTGGCTTACAACCATCCGTAATGAAATCTGATGCCCTGATCTGGAGTATCTGAGGACAGCTACAGTGTACTTACATATAATAAATAAATCTTTAAAAAAAAAAATCTAGCCGGGCATGGTGGCGCACGCTTTTAATCCCAGCACTTGGGAGGCAGAGGCAGGCGGATTTCTGAGTTCGAGGCCAGCCTGGTCTACAAAGTGAGTTCCAGGACAGCCAAGGCTACACAGAGAAACCCTGTCTCGAAAAACCAAAAAAAAAAAAAAAAAAAAATCTAAAAAATTATTTAAAAAATAATAAATCAATTAACAGGAAAAAATTGTTAAAGGCAAAGATATAAGATTGTTTAAGTGCTTAATGGCTCCTGTAGTTTGTGTCAGAATGGACTGGTGAGCCATGGTGTGCCAACTGCCTCATTTTGAAGAGCCCTGCAATAATGGGACTGCAAACAACCTTAGCTGAGTCCCTGGACAATAGTAATTAGCTTCTACTGGGTAGGCCGGGAGTATTCTATTGAGGAAACAAGTCCTATACAACAAACAGAATTTCTTTAGGCAAAGAAGGCATTTCACAGGAAGACTAAGTAGGTTGGAGCAAAGGTGCCTGGCGGGCAGGAAAAGTCCGCAAGTGCGCCCTCGCTTGGAGTTCTTACTGTTTAACTGCTTCTAATTGACCCTTCAAAAGTCACCCCGAGGGCATGGAAGCTGCAGCAAATTGTATTTTCCCAGGGTCAGGTTTTAATTGAGGGTATGCGAGGATGAGCCGCAGCATCCTAGTCCACTGCTGTGGCTCTCTTTGTGTCTTTGCTCTAACAGTGATTCATATTTGGTAAGCTGTTTCCATCTGCTGGTAAAAAAAAGAATAAGAGGGCACTCCACAGGGGTCTTGGCTGGTCTTGGCTGACAGCTGTGGCTTGGTGTCACCCTGCCACTAAACTTTGTCTTCCTTATATTTCCAACCAACCAAGGGTCCATTTGCTCTTCAAAGGCTGATAGGCAAAGTAGACTTAGATGTCAGCAGCCTGAGCTGGGTTGGTAGGATCCACAGCCTACAACCCCAGTCTTCATTGTAAGAGCTCTGCCAGGGGTCCTGCTGCGCCAGAGACCAAACAGCTAGTAAGCCAGTAAAGAGCATACCAACTCCTCAACAGCCAACCTAGTAAATTTTGGTGGCTTTCTAGAACTTTCCTAGTGGCTAAGACCTGCAGCCCTTCTATAGTTTGGCTTTTCACAATCCTTCATCTTTGCAGCCAAAGCTCTCTGCAGCTCTTCTTTGCCTAAGTTCTTTTTTTTTTTTTTCCTTTTTCAAAGCTCTGTCCAAAAATTTCTAATTCCTGGTAAATACTATGCCATTTTATAGGTGTGGAAGCTGAAACTATACAATGAAGTCACATAGCCAGAAAGTAGCAATGAAGTCATGTAACAAAGATCACATAGCCAGAAAGTAGCAATGAAGTCATGTAACAAAGATCACATAGCCAGAAAGTAGCAGAGCTAGAAATGAAAAGCGGTTGGCTGGCTTTGCTTTTTTTTTTTCATGACAATATTTTTTGCCTTTTTTTATTAGATATTTTCTTTATTTACATTTCAAATGCTATCCCAAAAGTTCCCTATACCCTCCCCTTCCCTGTTCCTCTACCCACCCACTCCCACTTCTTGGCCCTGGTGTTCCCCTGTATTGGGGCATATAAAGTTTGCAAGACCAAGGGGCCTCTCTTCCCAATGATGGCCGACTAGGCCATCTTCTGCTACATATGCAGCTAGAGACACGAGCTCTGGGGGTACTGGTTAGTTCATATTGGTGTTCCACCTATAGGATTGCAGAACTTTTTGTCCCCTGCTTATTGGTAACTCTTGAGTTGATCTCAAATTCTTGGATATGCCTAGGGGCAAAACCTTGTCCAGTTGTCAATGCAGTGCTTTCTACTTGTAGTGAAGACCATAGTTGGACTACCAAGTACTCTTAATGAGGTTTTACTGAGGTCTGGGCTGAAGCATTAGTGTATAATGTCAAGGGGTTCTTCTGGATCATTCATGGACCACTGCAAGGGAAGGAAGAAGGGCATGCAAATCCTGCACACACACACACACACACACACACACACACACACACACTGTCGTGGGTGGTCTAGTTGCTTCTCCCAGTAGGAGGGGGGATGGATGGAAGATGCCCTAGTGTTCTGAGCAGTGTGAAAGCATCTGAAGCTTTCACAACAGAATCAAAGTCTCCTGAAGTGAATGTGCAGTTGGAGAAGCAGGCATGACATTTGCAATACTCTATGTAATTGGAACAACCAACAAGTATCTTTGCATTGATGGGTTTAATTTCTCAGGGCCATCAGATCAGTCTTAAGGAGAAGCCATGAGAGTGTGTGTATATGTCTCTAGGTTTGTTTGGTTTGGTTTGGTTTGATTTTTGAGGCAGGGTCTCTGTCTACTAGGCTAAAATTCACTACGCACCATGAACTGGCCTTGAATTCAGGGCAGTCCACATTTAGACTTCTAAGTATGTTCTAGGATTTCACATATGAACCACTTTGCGTAATATTTTTAAGATGGTGTCTTATGTAGCCCATGCTGGCCTTGAATTTTCCATGTCACCAATGATGCCCCTGAATACCTAAGATTCCCTTGCCTCTTCCTTGCGTATATTAGGATCACAGATGTCCTCTACCATGGCATGTCTAACTTTTAAAACAGCTATACCTGTTATGACAGTAGTTCAAGGAACTTCCCATGGGAGTTGAGTAGCTATGGTGTTGCCTGAACATGTTCGGAGCTACCATTGTGGTTGCCCTACATAGCTTTGTAGGCCTCCTATCGCATCAGTAAACTCACTCACAGTACAGGCAAGCTCTGGAACAACGGAAAGCATAGAGCTACCTCCCTAGGTGGTCTTCACCTCTATCCCTCCTGGGTCACTGTGACCAGAGGTACAAAAATAGTCTGACAGCTGTCAGTCAAGTGCCCATTAAGCAATTGAACTTCCTGAGTCCAGCAGCCTTACTCATAATGAGGAAGAACATCAGGGCATATGTAACAAAGATCTTACACAACATTAAATCTTTTTCAGTGAACTTTAACAATCTCTAACTTCTGGCTAGATCTCCTTAAAGAGGCTTGGCACCTTCTGATCTGCCGCCCTTAGATCAGCCAGTACCTGTAGCAAAAGGTTGGAACAATAAAGGACAAGCAAGAACACCGTTAAACCTTCCTTATGCGAAGGCAGCTCCATGTTCATACTCCAAATGAAGGGAGAAAGAGGTCCAGGCAAGCAACGGTAGGTGGTGGCAGTGATGCATCTTTAATTCAGCATTGGAATGGCATTCTAATGTGTACAGTAGTGGGACTGGTGAGTACTGACTTGAGAGTTCATGTCTGAGAATGTTTCCTGTGTTGAGAATCTCCACTGTAGTAGTATCCCAGCAAGTACTGACCACTGCTCTTTCAAATCAGGTAGTCTTTGGGACTTATAGAAGGCTGTGACCTTTGCAATCTGTCTTTCTTGATTTCTCAGAGGTCCCGTTTTTAATCCAGTCACTGTCCTGCTGACTTTGAGGCATAGATCTTTCCAAATTCCTCTCAGTCAGTCCACGTTCCTTCCATGTTGCATGAAGAAATGTAGAACTTACTTCTGTGGAAAATGCCGAAGTGCATGAGAGTTTTTTGAAGGTAGGCTACAAAGTGTGTCCTATGAAACATTACAGCAAATCCAAAGTTTGTTACAAAAGTGTGCAGGCCAATAATGCAAGTGTTAAAATATGTCAGTGCTAATAGGATCCAAGTGTCCAAAGAGAAATATATCCAATGTAAGGAAAGGGGGGGACAAGACATATTTACTCCAACTCCACATTCTTAAGATGTCAAAAATGAGACAATAGAACTGTTATTTTGTGTGACTCCTAAGAACCAAATAAATTCAGAGGGCATCGACCACTGCTGTACTCTTCTGTAACACAGCAGTTTAAGGGAAGCAATACAGAGGTTAATATTTCCACATACACATTTAAATCCCAGCTGTGATACTTGTAAATTTGAACAGGTTTTTTTACCCCCACTTCTTTGGTTTTGATAAACTAATCTGGGATGCTGATAGTGCTCTGTAATTGCTGACTTTTTATTTTAATTCTCTGTCAAGGATGCTTAGGTGGCTCTTAGCACTAATAAATAAATGTCCAGAGACCCAGAATTATATCAGGGTTTTTCGTGTATCCCGGAGTTTGTTCTTGGTGCTCAAACCCTCTAGGTGCATAACTGATAAAGTTACTGAACCCTCTAAAGTTTAGAGTCTAAATGTTACCATATCCTCTTCCTCAACTGAGAGTGCCAGTAGACAGAGAGTAGGAGTGTAATTGAAACTAACATTTTAACGTACTGTGTCTCTAGCCTACACATAGAAAACAAACAATTATCATCAATACCCCCATCATCAGTGTACAGGGAAGTAAACTATGCAGAGATCATCACACCATTTACCAAGCACCTGAAGTATACCAAGCATACTTCAGCAAATTATTACTAGCTGCTGCTTTGCTGGACACAAAGAAATATTTCTTTACAGCCCAGTAACCCGGGATATGCTACATTACTGGATTTAATTATTTTCCTTTTCAAATTATTTTCCTTTTCAAATTATTTTCAAAGCCGGGTTAGGTTCTCAACATGAGCTGCTGATTAGAGTGTCATGGATCAGGGTGGGGGATGGGTGTATGTCTCTTTACTGGTTAATTACAAGAATTCCATAGCTCTCTGTAGTCCTTCCCAATAAAAATGCAATCCATCTTCCTCGCCTTTGTCCGCACTGCTGTTATTTCCTTCGCCCAATTTGAGGTATTGAATGGGCTAGTGTCAGCTCCAGGCTTGGGCTTCCACAGACCTTGCTTGTCTCTCTCTCTGCTTCCTTGGAGCTCTGATCCTATTTTGGGAGGTAGCCAGGCCAGCCTGGAGGGAAAGAGAGGCCTCAGAAACAGATGAGAGATCTCAGCAGGAGCTCCCCTGAACCATTCACCCTGAAGTGAACAGAAGCATGGCTGGCTGCTGGTCCAGCTAGCTGACCCCAGCTCATTCCATTGTGTTGAAGCATGAACAGACAGAAAGGACAGAATAAACAACTGTCTTTACCGGTGGACTTGTAGGTTTTTAAGCACCAAATCATGTCTGGGATAGTCTTATCTCCCTCCTGTAGTCAGAGGTATGGAAGGAGTATGGTGGTGACTTTCTTCAACTCTGAATTACTTACACAGTCTAATATTCTATGAACAGGGAAGAGTCAAAAAGAGTGGACCATAGCTTTGGGTCATGGGAATAACCCCTCTAATAACTTTAGTTTCTTTGCTTGTTCTACCAAGGTAAAGAGAGATTGAATTAGCATGCAACTGAAATTTGATAGGAGCTATAAGTAGAGAGTATATGCATGCTTGGAAAATGACCTGATGTTCTTGAACCATTAAGCAAATGTAAATGCTGGCCCTGTGTCTTCTTTCATGGAGTACTTCTCCTGTAATAAGAAGTCTGTAAATAAAGAACACAGTGAACTAAACCCTCCTCTCCTTTTCCTCTCCAGCTTGGCCCCCTCACCACCACTGAGCCATGGCCCCTAGGACTTCTCTAACCCAGCAAGTTAGATAGCAGCTCTAAATCAGTTAAGGCACACTATATAAATGTATTCGGTTTTGCTTTGTTTTGTTGTCCAGAGCATGGGATGATGTGGAAAGTGTGGGTATTACTAAATTAGCAAAAGCAGGGACCCAGCTGGCAGTACTCTCCACTCCTGGTGTCTAAGTTCTCTGACTGTGCCATGGGAACTGATTTTTATTCTGCATGCCCCCCCCCCTTCCCACCTCCTCCTTTGGGCCTTCCTCCCAGGTTATCTCTGATTTCCCTGCTTCCTTCTCAGTTTCCTCTACAGCTATCTCAGCCATTACTGCAAGCCTCTCATTTTTTCTTTTTGGTGAAAACATGCCTGTACTTTGCTGCTTTCTACACATACTCCAATTAGCTAGGTGGGGGACAAGGGTCAGTCAATCACTGTGCAGAAACCTTCCCTGCTCTCACTAACACAATATAATGGGGGCACTCATGAAGAAATTATGCTCCATTCCTCACAGATATCAAGAACGATGGCACTATTCAAATCCCGGGGTACAGCGTCTTCATAAAGCTGCTCTGTGTGCTTCTGTCTCAGTGACCCCTCTTTGTAGCCAGCTATGGAGGAAGTGACAGACCGAATTAGGAGTGTTCGCTGCAATCCACATTCTTTCCAGGCACTCCCACAGATACCTTTTGGACTCAGGTTCTGAAAATCCCTTTTATAGCCAATAAAGAGGGTTTTTCAGGGTGTGTTGCCTAAGTGCATGTCATTGCAAAGTCCTTCCGTGGAACTAGCCTTAACTAAGAAGTGATTTCAGCAACAATCATGTCCCTAATACTGTCTGTGACTAAATTGGCTTTTGAATTCTGGATTAATACTGAGTGTGTGTGTGTGTGTGTGTGTGTGTGTGTGTGTGTGTGTGTGTGTGCGCGCGCGCGCGCGCGCGTGCGCGCGCACGCGCGCGCGCGTGCGCGCGCACGCGCGCGCGAGTGTGCACAGTATTATATAGTGTGAACATAAAGAATGCTTGGCCGCTAGAACTCCCCAATTTTAGTCGTGTAGTAACATTCTCATAGGATTGAGGTCCTGTGTCTATTTGTTCATTCTTGATCCCAGTTCCTGGTAGATTTCTGTAAGAAAGTTTATATGGACCCTTATGCAAAACCATTCCTACTTTGTGTGTGTTTTCATGAATGAAAACTTGGTTTGTTATAGACTTGTAGAGATATTCTGATATATCTCTGGAAGTTTTCTGCCAATCAGATGTGGCATTGTATATACTATTTTATAAACTGGGTTGTAACTGTATCTACATGTATGTATAATTGGGTATGCTCATATATTTCTTGAGAAAGAGAATGGGATTTGGGGAATTTAAAATAAGGCATTCTCTATCCTGACTTTGGGAAGACTTTCCTGGTCCTGAGAAAGTGAACAACCAACATATTGAGAAGAAAATTATTTACAGGGAAGGAGCATATCTCTGCTTTAGTGTGGGATTTGAGTGAAGAGATTTGATAGAAAACAAAAACATGAAAAATGAAAGCAAGGTGCCAGTAATCCCTGCTTGTGCCCATATTTATAGCACACCTCCTGCATCACAAATCATTTTGTCATTTAGATGGAACTGTGGACACCAAACAAGGTGATTTACAGGAAACACTTAGAGCCTGGCAGCACAAATGCATGCTGCTGTTCCCACTACAATCCCTTGCAGGCCTATTCCTGTGAAAATAGTGGTCGTTTTGGGGGGGCGGGGTCAGGATAATATGGTAAAGATCATTGGATTAAAAGAGTTAATCCTTGTAGGACTGCTAGGATTTCAGGTCAGCAGCTCACAGCCACTGTCAACAGTGCAGTTAAACACAAAATAATGAGATTTCTACTAAGACTTGTGGGAATCATGGAAAAAAATCGGGGAATAAAGAAAGCTTATCAAAGTATTAGACATTAGGATGAGAACTGAAGACAGGGTAGAGATAGATTTGGACAGATGAGGAAAAGGAATGGAGAACCAGGCAAGGGCAGAGCTCTTGGGGAACACAGTTCCAGGAGGACGAGGAGGAGAAATGAGGCAGTGGCAGGTTTTGAAGTAACTTCTCTGACATTGGAGAAAAGAGGACTTCATTATCTCACTAAAAACATCCGATGCAAGGAGCATTGGAATTGCCTGTAGGGTGAATTAGTTTTTGAAATACCAAGGTCGAAGGAGCTATCAGAATGTTACTACGTTACCATGAGGAGAGATTAAGCAAAGACACTGGATGCCGATTAGTGAGCAACCTGGAGTGTTTAGAACGTGGCCCACAGTAAGAATACTGCCACACAAATCGAGAAGACTTCAGGCCCTCAGTGAGGTAGCTAGGCAATTAAGCACTCCATCTTGTTAGTCTTTCTCTCATGTATTTGGATGAGTGAGAAAGGAAAATTTGATATTCTGAAAAAGATAAACTAGAGATTTTATTAATGGTAATTAATCATAAACCCTAATAACAATTAGTTATCTTGTTTCCTCACCTGAGAAAGGTGGCAAGGTATATAAAAGGTGAAATGTGTTTCTTCCTGCTTCAGGTCAGTATCTGACTTAACTCACCCCTCTCCCAGTTTGGGGGAAGCACATATATTTTGGTAGAGATCTGGAAGCAGGCAGTGTTCCGAACAATTGCAGCACCTTAAGACCTTGTGTCTGAGATGGGTCAAGATTTAGTGATTTGGAAGGGGGTGGGGCTTCACAGAAACTACAAGTTTCTACAAGATCCAATCCCTGAGAAGCATTGTTTAGAAATGTTATTCATTTGTCCATTACTACAATATAAATATATATACATATATATTTATTATCTCTGTATACACTACACATATACTTGCATGTTATGTATCCATGTGTTGTAAATATATGCACATACAGGAGAGAATACAGCATACTTCGTATCTCTTATCCCGGGAAGCTTCATTCCATGGTGATGAACAGTCTGAGTAACATGTGCTTATTTAGTAACTGAGTACAAGTCTTGCTCCACAGGGAAATTTGGTTATAAGGCAGCTCAGCTCACATGATCTCACCCTGAACACTGTATAATATCTTCCAGATCCAAATTGTCTCCAGATCAACCCAGAGCATGTTTGAAATACCAGATGTTTTATACCCCTTCCTCTTCCCCCCCTTTTCTCTTTCAAGCACATAGCATGCAATCTCTCTGCTCTGGATCAAGAGGGTCACCTGAAATGTTGCCAACATATCTGGTTTCTTGACATGATTGTGGAGAAATTGATGCCATTTCCATTTCTAACCTAAAATAAACAGAGAGAAGCAGGGGATTGGAGACTTGGGTCATGGAAATGTAACCTAAGTTTCTGGAGCCTATAGTTATGGCTATTTAATATGTCTTGTTTGTGACTAGTATTTCAAGATAACTATTTTAGAGGAACTTTTATTCTTTCAGAGGACCTTGATAGGTATTCTTAAAGCCTAGCTATGATTTCTCTGAATATAGTCAATCCAGAGATCTTTTGTTTTCTTGGATAATAAGAGAGAAAAAAAATTAATCTGTCATATCCTTCTATTGACACTGGCCAGAATGTGTTGCTAAAATTATATAAAGAAGGCAGCTAAAGCGCTTGTGAGCTTATGAAAAGCAAAAGTTGATTCTGCAGGGAATGTGATCACACAGTGCTGGTGAGATAGAAATGCAGGGCAGAGCTGAGCTGTGTCACTCACAGCTGGACTTGCTCGTGTCCTATACATACTTTGCAGACGGAGGTGATGGTGGCTTGCAGAGCTGAGCATACACTGCCTTTCTCAAATGGTCATTTCATGCCTAGCAGTTTAGCTTGGACAGGTTGCTAAGTGGCTAACTAAAGATAAAGTTACCCAACATATGATTTGCAATCATAATTTTAGAATTTCAAAAAAGTTGGAGTCAATCCGATTTAATTCTTTCCTTATCTAGACGAAACTCAGAGGACAAAAATGACTTCAAAAGTCATCGAGTGTGGCTGGTGACACTGTGGGACCAGACCACAGTTTTCTTGACTCTTCTTCAATGATCTTTCTTTGTTTGCACAGTTCTCAGTTTTGTTGTTTCTTTAATAACTATACAATTCTCATCATTTTCTTACGTTACTATTGCACATAAGCACAAAAATGGGAGTGGTCATAAATCCAAGTATCCGGATTTCATCATCTAAACAGCCAGGTTGCCTTAGCTGTCAAGGACCTAACAGCTAGGCATCCCTCTTCACTCTTGCACCCCATTGTACATAGCCTGGAAGGCACCCTGAGTATCACTAACACCATCTCTAGTACCCCTCACCAAGAGCTCTCAAGCACAGAGAGCTGGGCACAAGCTAGCCTGTAAGACCTGGGTGTCCAAACATAAGACTCATCTCTTTTGTTAAGAAGACTGTGCCCAATTGGGGTTAGTCTGTGCTGAGGGCAAAGAAAGGGAAGACATGTGGAGAAGATTCTAGGTCCTATATATTTCAGGGACTCCTGAACATGGCATAAACTGGAGAGAGAAGTTGCTGCAACTATTAGAACAAATAGGGCTCATGAATTGAAATTCAAAAGACTTGGGGAGCCCAGGTCCTCTGGCACTGTGCCTTAAAAGGTTTGTAATGGACCTTAAACAACTCAGGGGTGGGTGATTTTGGCTCTACAAAGTAGAATTGCTAAATTATCCTTCATTCAACTTCTGAGAGGGAGGCTGACACTCCCAGAAGCCTCAGGGAGGAACAAATCAGAAGAAAGTTGATTTATACTTGTAGAGCTATGTCCTCTCTAGACAATGTTATTGTATCAAGTTTAGAATTGAATTCCAGATTGTAATTCAGTCTGGATGCAGGTACATCTGCAGAACAAGGAATGAGAGTGTAGCCGGGCAGTGGAGGCTCACGCCTTTAATCCGAGTGCTTGGGAGGCAGAGGCAGGCAGATTTCTGAGTTCGAGGCCAGCCTGGTCTACAGAGAGAATCCCTGTCTCGAAAAACCAAAGAGAGAGAGAGAGCAAGATATATATATATATATATATACATATATATATATATATATATATATATATATATATATAGAGAGAGAGAGAGAGAGAGAGAGAGAGAGAGGGGGGGGGATCACAAAGCTCTTAGAGATTTGTGTTTATTGTAATTGAGGTTGCAAATTCTTACCCAATCATGGGGCATAAAATAAGAGATCCTTAATTGGGTGTCCATGAGGCTTGAGATTTGCAGACCAACATGTGGATATGTAAAATCCTTTTTGTCATAGGCAGACTTCATTCATTGCCAGCCTGGAATCTGTCTCATGGCTTTGGTTGCTAGCAATGATTCTGAAAAGTTTTGTTTTGATTAGGACTTCTTCTTTTGGGTCACAGGGCATAGTGTATACTGCTGTGACCTTTTTCTCCCTTACGCTTACGTCCTGTTAGGGACATTATTATTGCTGCCTTCAATAAGTCTGGGCACTCAGAAAAGATGAAAGTATGTGTGTTTGGGGAAAAAAAAAGTTAATGTTAACCTAATTCAGGTCCAGATAAATCCAGATATGTGAGCACACGTATCTTAGTGTTCACGTGAGTCCAAAGATCTCTTGTTCATCCTGATTGTGTTAGTGACCACATTGTTGAGAGTTCATGCGTGCAGCTTCCCTGTCACATCTAGAAGGTACTATCTAGCAGCAGGCATCTGGTCCTCTGGCTTTTACAGTTCCACCCCTGCCATGTTCCCTGAGCCTATTGTAGGTATGTCATTGGGTTTGGGCATGCCGTAGCTGTTCTAGGCATCTTGTCCAGGTGTGGGTTCCAATAATAGTTTGCATCTACTGCAAAGAGACACTTTTCAGATGAGGAGTGGGAGATACTCTTCTTATATATGTGTGTAAAAACATGTATTTAGACTGCATGTATTTAGTCTACTGCCCTAGGAACATGGCAGTAGTTAAATTCTCCTTTAGTGTCCATGACCTCTTAGCTGTAGAGAAGTGTTTGGTTTTCAGTACTAGGCTGAAATATCTATGGGGTGGGTTTAAAGTCCAAGTAGACTGAGGTTGGTTACCCCTCAAATAAAAGTACCACTCTTGCACCATTGTGAGTATCTTGCCAGGGTAGTCAGTGTAACATCTAGATTTACAGCTGGAGAAGCCTGCCGATTGATTTCCTCCCTTGTCAGCCCTTATTAACCCTCTGGGTACCATGAAGCTAGCCCTCAGGGAGGAGGCTTCCAGGTAAGTTCCAGAATGTATTGGTTCTGAGCAAATTCTGAAAACTTTCTGGGTTTCATTTCAGTTGTCTGTAAAGAACAGAGGGAAATAGTACCTGCTTCCTAAATGTTTTGTGAGGTTTTGTAAGATTTAAATGGTATGATATTTTTCCTGGTATTCAACAAATATCTGTAGTTGCTGTCATTGTACTTTCATAACATAAAGTAACCCTTTAATTGTCATTCCTAAACTCCGTCATACATTTGTTTGTGTCTCAGTCTCTGTCCTTTGTGTTCTCCCTGTTCTTGTATTAACAGCACATAAGGGGCAGAGCCATGAATCCATGAGTTTTGTGACTTTCAGTATGTGTAGTCTTCTATAAAGTTGTATTTTGCTTCTCTTTCTTTCGTGATAAAAAGCAACGAGAATATAAAGAATGCTATATATGTTCTGGAAGCTTCCGTTTACATGCCTGGTGTCAGAGTTGGCTAAACAATGTGAAACTCATAAAAGATTTGTTTGAGAATTACATCAACAAGAGCGTTAAGTGGAATTAAAGGTGTGATTTATTGAATTTTTAAAAATTTAAAAAATTTATAATAGATTCTCTTTGTTCTTCCCCTTAACAGATGGGCTTAGGTCATGAGCAAGGATTTGGAGCCCCCTGTCTAAAATGCAAAGAGAACTGTGAAGGATTTGAACTACACTTCTGGAGGTGAGCTCTTGAAACACCATAGTTATCATTAGTCTTTCCCACCTCGGGCAGGGCCCTTGGGCAGTGTTCTCGCACTTTCTGACCAGTTCTTGGGCACAGCTCCTTAGCAAGTGAATGAAAAGTGAGCTTTATTCTGTGTTCACATCATTAACTGGGTTTGCTGATAACTATATGCAGAGTTGCTTGACTTCTTTGCTGTCTTCCAGATTTCCTGTGATGCCCCAAATACAGACTGTGCCTTTCTGAATGGCAGAGGAGTTTAGGTTAACCCTTCCGCACTGTCAATTAGCTTGTTATTAACAATGAACTCCTCCTGGCTCACACCTGAGTGCTGTGCAGTCAGCGTCCATATCCTAGGTGCCAGGAAACGACACAATGTTTAATTCTTAAAAATTATCTCAGAAGGACTTTTATTCCTGAGAAACTTGAGGAGCTTGAAACTTTTAAAATTTGTTGCTAATTTTTGAATGAAATGTGTGTATCCGAAAGACCGAAGATAATGATCCCTAAAAATCTAAAAAAAGGAAACGAGCTCTTTCAAAGAACATAAAAGTTCTTCCACATGCCTACTGGAAGTTACAGTCAGCAGAGTATTGTTAAAATAAAAACTAAAAATCCATTATACAGAGTTTAGTGGTTCTCCTGTGGCAATAAACTTTTTTTTTTAATACTGATCATTGGGCCCACGGCTTCATGGTTTCAGAGCAAGCGTTTCTCCACTGAGCTGTAGCTCCAGCCCACACTGAACTCCATTTAACTCCTACTTCCATGTTTCAGATTATCATAGAAAACTACAATAAAGAAGTTTCAATAGCCATTATGTCTGTATACAGTGTAAGCTAAAGGGAGATATAACAAAATCTGACATATTAGTCTTCTTTAAAAGCGTGCATATTTAATAAGCTCTAGGTGACAGACATAAATACCTTAAAGAGTGATGGCAAGAGAAATCCATATTTCCACAAGTAATGCATCGGTTGTTTTTGTTTATTTCAAAGAGCTTAGAATTTTCCATGAAATTGGTAAATTCCAGACTTAAGTAGCTTCATTGCCTGTAGGTTAATACATAGATAATATCATTGAATACAGAGCAATTTCTCAGGATTAGAATGAGGTTATCTACGGGTTCTACTGAAGGGCCAGAATCCCTGACGCTCAAGCCTCACCGTAAAACTTGTCTGCTTGCTTTCCATGCATTCCTCCTCCTCCTCTTCCTCCTCCTCCTCCTCCTCCTCCTCCTTCAGACTTTTTATAGTGTCTAATACATGGTAAATTCTGTGACTAGCTGGTATGTTGTATTGTTTGGGGAAGAAGGACAGATGTTTGTTTTACATTCTCTGTTTACTGAATGCATGCATAAGGAACTCAAAGAGAGCACCAGGGTGACCATTTCACCTCTTCCCTTCTGTCTACCAGATGACTTTTCAGAGGGCTACACCGCCCCCTACTGGGCATAGTTTTTTCAAGCTTAAAATCCTTTCAGCTATGTAATTTCCCAAACTGCTCATGAGACTTTTAAAAAGCTCACTCCTAAAAGAGATTGCTTTTTCTGTAAACCATGTTAGTTTAGAGTGACTTGTTGGTCTGCCGATTGTTCTGCTATCATATGATACTCTCAAATTGCTGAAAGGTTGTCAAGGCAACCTTCATGGCATGAAAACCCTTTCTTAGTTTTATCAAACAGACTCTTTTGATAAGCTGGTCATAGTCTTAGGGTCCAAGAGTCATAAATCCTAGAGGTTGGCTTCCAGCGTAGCTGGGGTTTGCATGGTCTCTCCATATATTTTTTTAGAAATGTTGTAATCCTCCTGGCAGGGGTCCAAATACATTTCTCCAGTACAATTGCTTGTCATTCTCCAACTTCCATATCTGGAAGACCAGAGGCAGGTGCCTTTGATCTCTGAATACAGCTAATTTTCAGTAGTTGTAAAAACACATTAGAGCTGGAGAGATGGCTCAGCGGTTAAGAGCACTGACTGCTCTTCCGAAGGTTGTGAGTTCAAATCCCAGCAACCACATGATGGCTCACAACTATCCGTAATGAGATCTGATGCCCTCCTCTGGGGTGTCTGAAGACAGCAATGGTGTACTTGCATATAACAATAAATAAATATGTTTAAAAACACATTAAAAGTATTTATTTATTCATTTTTATTTTATGAGTGTGTTGCCAGCATGGATGCCTGCAGACCACATGTGTCGCTGGCACCCTCAGAAGTCAGAAGAGGGAGTAGTGTCTTGTGGAACTGAGTTACAGACAATTGCTAGCATCCATGTGGATGCCAGGAACTGAACCTTCTTCCTTTGGAAGAGCAGCAACTGCGCTTAACCACTTAACCCCTGAACCTTCTCTCTCGCCTCCTTTTGCAGTAGTCATAGAAACAAATTCTAGTTCAGTGGTCCCTGAGTGCAAATAGAGGTCATCTGCAAACCAGAGCCATGGGGTCCCCAGCCACTTAATCGCCTCCATCTTCACAGGGGAACCTGGACATTTAGGACTCGGTCCATACCATCCCCATAGTCACAGAAGGGTGTTTTGAAGTGGTTTGATAGGTGCTGTTGCGTACTACGACCTATTCCTTTCATGACGTTCTTTAGCCTTTATTAGCAGTCCTCGAGGTCTGCCTGTTCATCCAGCCTTTCTCACTCTCCTGAGTATCATTTACTTCCCAACAACATGTTCCATGTTAATTCTCCCAAATCCTCTAAATGTCTTGCCACATATGTGCGTGCTTGGACAGATACCACCTCCCAGCTCTTAGGAACAGAAATTCTTAGATCACTCACTACAACTGCTCACCCTATTAGTCAGCTCTAGGTGCTATAACGGAACACACAGATTTAGTGCATTAAACACAAATGTATTTCCCCAGCCACTGTGAGAGCTGTAAAGTTCTGTGGAGGGTCCACTTTCCGAGTTGTAGGCAGTCACTTTGTCAGCGTGCACTCTCGTGACCAGTGCAGGTGTGCCTATGGAAGAAGTGTTATGTATGGCCTCCAGCTCTATCACATTGGGCCCTTTCCATTTTGTCTCATTGAATCTTAGTTATCCCCCGGAGGCTTTAACTTTAACTATATTTCCATTAAGTAATAGGAATTCAGCGTGTGAATTGGGGGGACACAATGTGATCCGTGGCCCCCCTTTCTGTGCTTCCATTACATTCCCAAGTTAGAGATGATTTCTCTAATATTGCAGAGTATTCAGATTCCATCCCGCTTTGCCCTTAAGCCCCTGGCTAGTGCCTTCCATTGCCTTATTGCTGAAGACAAGGGAGTCCACATGACATAGTCAGTCAGACTGCTGTGGGTAGAGGAATATGGATACAGAGCGGTGAATGGAGGTTCAGAACTTGTCACAACAGTTCTGGGAAACTAAAAATAAATCTTTGCACTTGTAGAGGTTTGGAGGGAAACTCCCAGCTCCACTCAGCAAACCTCATTCAAATAGCAAAATTTCAAAAATGTTATAATGACTTGTTTGTGCCAATGGGTTTTTATTAAGTATAATTTATGAACCACTTCCATCTGCCGCACATGTGGTGGGGTTTCTGTTTCTGGTTAACCACTTACAACAAAGTGGGCAAAAAGAGCACACGTTCATTACCTGAGCCTCCATTCTTACACGTTACAAGCTAGGGAGGGAGGAGGACAGTATGGCCGATTCTGTTCTTGGCATCTCCAAAGGCCACTATCACAGTGTTGATGTGTGTTTTACCTAACTGCTCCTTCCTGCTGTTTGTAGAATCTGATTTTTGTTGTTGTTGGGCAGCTTAGATCCCTGGTTCCTGGATGCTTTTCAAATGAAGTTGCTGTCTTCTTTGGAAGCCACACACATACCTTGACACACGAACCCTTCCAACTTTAAGTCAACACTAGTTAGAACCCTTTCTGTGTCTTCAATCTCTCTGACGTCTGTTTTTATTGCTTTTTAAGGGCTTCAGTGATTAGAGTAGGTTTGTCTGGACACCCTCCTCCCATTTATCAAGCAAAAACCACATTTATGGGAATAACATCAGAGATAAGTCTTAGACTGGGGCTTAGATTGTGCTTATCACAGCACTTTATGTTCCTGATTCTTCCTAACTTTCCTCACCCCATTGTTTTATGTGAGGAAGCAGGCTTAGGAAAGTAAATAAGTACTGTTTGGAGACAGAGCAGGACTTGAACCCAAAGCTTGGCAAAGTCTTCCTAAGTATCCTTCTGGCCACGTTTGAAAGGGGAACACATTTTTCACTCACAACCAGGCAGCTCTGAGCTTCACCAGCTGTCTGCTCTGATGTGTGATTTTTGGTGGCACAGACATCCTTGTGATCAATGGCATCCTTTATCTGTGAGGACTTCCGTTCTGTATGCTAGAGATTCCAAGACTAGAAGAAAACTAGAGATTAAGGAAGCTGCCATCTATCCAACAGGAACTATCTACGGGACACACTTCAAGCAATATGCAGATGTAGGTACTTAGGAAATGTCTGGCACAGTCTCAAGATTTTAAGGCATTTATAGCCTTAAAGATCATTACAACCATAGATCATTCATCATATGAGTAACAAAATTATTATTTTGTCTTCTGTATGTTAAAACAGTTACATTTTACAAAAGACAAAATTACTCCAATTGTAGTGTACCTATTGCAGAATTTCTAATTGATTTAAGCCTGGCAGAAAACTGAAGACTCCTGACCATACATGGAGTAACCTCTGTGTTGAATTCTGTAATAGAGGCCCATGTTCCTGCCCATATATGTATGTCCCTGTTACAAAAGGGCAGCTTCCAGCCTTTTAAATTATGGTTTGTAGCAGTGCCACGGCCTTGTTCTTAGATCACTGCGACAGCTGGCAGTGTGTGGGAGCTCTCCAGGTCCCGCTACTTGCCATGGAAAAAATAATAAGTTTTATGTATCTTTGCTACAAAAAAAAATCATGTCTCTCTCTAAGGTGAATTGGAGTTTCTTGCCTTCAGCTTGAAACAGTAAATTTCAGTGCTTTCCTGTTAAAAGACTTCAGAAATTCCATTCTCTTCCTTGGATTTAACTTGAGAACTCTTGAGTTGTCACAGTCTAGAGCTAGAGTCTGGATTTGTTCTCTCTCTCTCTCTGTCTCTCTGTCTCTCTGTCTCTGTCTCTCTCTCTCTCTGTGACTGCTTGGTGCTAAATTTAAAAAAAAATTTATTTCAAATAAGAGTCCCTCTTTCCTCACATACCAACCCTAGACATTGAAACTCTACTTCTCTCCTTTTTAAAGTTAAAAAAAAAAGATGATTCTAACCTAGCTTAATTCTGAGTTCAGTTGGCTATTCCCCCCATGTACCTGATGATGAAGGCTAAGAAGAATTGTTAAGAAATTATTTAAGAGCAATTTCCGACTCAGATAACACAGATTTCCATGACGTACAAAGTGTGGCACCTGCCCAGGTTTTATAGGTATCTGATGGTGTGCTGGCTTATGCATGGTTCTCCTCTGTAGGCACGGAGCTGCAGTGGGGTAGCTGAGAGAATTGCTCACTCCATCTGCCGCAGGGATGGCAGGCCGGCTGAGAAAGGGGACAACCTGCTCTTTCTGGGTCACGTTTTACCAAGTGTTCAGTCCCACATTTATCCCTGTGGGAGTAGGAATACAGAAGAGCTAGACTGCAGTCCCAATTTAAAACTGTTAATTAATCGATAATGGGTTTTCTTTCCTTAGAAAACTGAGCACTGGGGACAATGTGACACTATTTATTTATTTACACTGTAGTTGTTGGCATGTTGCTTAACTTGAGATGATTCGCCTGGTAAAAGTGTAGTTAAGTAGGTAAAAGGGTAGATAGGAAAACGAGGCTTCATCCAAAAATGAATCCTCCAAAGGATGAGCAAGCCATGTAATAAAGCAATAGAGGTGGGTCTGGTGTCGCTGATCGATGCACCTTTTTTACCTAGTACCTTCACAGTAAATGCGACTGTGCCTACAGTTTGCTTAAACTCATGCTTACCTGCCAGCAAGTTTCATTGGTCTTTTATTGCTCATTAAAAAGCCCCAAGCTCCTTATTTCATGGTACACATATGTACTAACTAAACGTAGGTCACCAGATCCAAACCCAGTCACCTTATGTCCCTATAAATAGTCAGTTTTCTGATTAGTAGAGTGCACATCAGGGTCCACAGCCTCAAAAAGATCTGCTGGCCTGTTTTGAGAACTGAATTCCTCTCCTACCTCATTCCCTTTCCAGAATACCTTCTGGTATAGTTTTAATCTTGATCTAACCACCATGTGATGGTTTTATAGATAATTTCATTGTTTTGGGTAACTGCAGGCAAATAAAGACCACACTGTAGAAGGGTGATGTGATCCTTTCCACTAGATGGGAGTATGAGATAACCAGATGCAAAAAAGGATCTTTTATAGCTGTAATAAAAGGCATTAATTCTCCACAGATTTTTTTTTTAACCAAATAAAGTTTCCTGACTAATAGGTGTACAAGAAAAGCGATGAGGTCATTCATCCCCCTGTCTGCCCCTCTACCTCCTGCCCCTTCCCGCTTTCTCCTGCCTTTTCCCTCTTTCTCCTGCCTTTTCCCGCTTTCTCCTGCCTCTCTTGCTCTCTTCTTTCTGATGAATCCTTATCACTTGTATTTCATTGATTTTTTTTTTCCCTCACTGCTCTGAATAGTACACACTGGACAGTATAATAAAATTGAAAATAGAGTTAGTCTCTTGTCTCAAATTTTATTATTAATATATTAAGTGTAAATATATGCTCAGTGTTGGGTGGACTAGGGGTGGGTGTTTAATTTTTATCCCAGACAGGCTTTTTTGTGAGCCTCCCGATTCGTATCATGAGATCCAAAAACCTATTGTGACTTTGAGAGATGTTAAATGCTTTTAGTAACCTTTCACATGATTAGTGTCCTCTAATACTATTAATTTTATTCCTTGTGGTATAGAGTTCTGTGACCCCTTTTCATGGTTGCCTTGATACTCCATAGAAATTATTCTTTCATCCTTTCTGGTATGTGCATGTACACTCTAAAGTCGTTTTGTTAGTGATCCTATGTAATTTAGCACACACACTTAACAGTGTCTAAGGCGAATCTGCATCTGTAGTGACCTCCTGAGCAATCTGAAGTTATACAGAACTTTGTGAACTGCTCAGCTCCATCACCCTGTATTTCCCTTCCAAGCTTAAAACTTGAATGCCTGAGAATTCCCTGTGCTCTTCCTCCGCAGCATCCTCAGCCTTTCCTGCTGTGCTTTCCTTGGGAGACAAAGGTGTCGACACCATTTGTGTTATGTACGGCTCCCTGAATATCCAGAGTGGAAGGGTTTGCTATGTTTTTCCAGAATAGACTAGATTGTTTCTTCTTGTAGTTTACTTGATATCATCACCCCATATCGCAGGCAGTCCAAATCTCCCAGTTGTTTAGTGCTGAAGGCATTCAGCCTCTCAACCTTTCCCATCCCTGACTTCACCTCTGTTTCTCTTTGGGGGATTTTTAATCTTGATAAATTTAACGTTCCTTTTACCATCTTTTTCATCACCCAAGTTCTTGGTGTTTTATTTGAGAATCTATCGGTAAGCATAAGTTATCCACAAGCTTTGTTAGATTCCACGATAAGATCTGAAATCTTTTTATCACCACTGTCTAATGACCTGTTTCCAGGGCATTACATTACATTATGTAATCTATGTTACATTATGAAGTAGCCACAGTGCTGCTGTTGAAAACCACAGCACAGCTAACTCTATGCACATTTCTTATTTTTATTAATCATTTTATTCATTTACATTTCAAATGATATCCTCTTTCCCAGTTACCCCTCCACAACCCTCCCCATCCCATCTTCTCCCCTGCCCTTGCCCCTACGAGGGTGCTCCTCTACCCACTCACCCACTTCCACCTCACCACTCTAGCATCCCCCTATGCTGGGGCATCAAACCTCCACAGGGCCAAGGGCTTTCCCTCCCATTGATATCAGATAAGGCCATCCTCTGCTACATATGTATCTGGAGCCATGGGTTCCTCCATGTATACTCTTTGGTTGGTGGTTTAGTCCCTGAGAGCTCTGGGTGGTCTGGTTAGTTGCTATTATTGTTCTTCCTATGGGGTTGCAATCCCCTTCAGCTCCTTCAGTCCTTCCCTTAGCTCCTCCTTTGGGATCCCTGAGCTCAGTCTGATGGTTGGCTATGAGTATCTGCATCTGTGTTAGTCAGGTGCTGGTAGAACCTCTCGGGGATCAGCCATAGCTGGTTCCTGCCAGCAAGCACTTCTTGGCAACACACACAATTTTATGCTATGTAGCCTTCAAAATATGTTTTATCTGTAATGCAGTCTCTGCATGGTAGGTTGTGTGATATTTGAGATAATAGGTCTGTTCATGTTGCTAATTATCAATGATTCGGTGCCTCATACTTGCTATTATAATGAAAGTCACACTCCGAGTGATATGCCTTCGGTGTCTTATGCCTCCCTGGCTCTCCAGCCTCATAAGTTTCACACTCACTCGCTACCAGCCTTCTCTGGTATGAGACCTATCAAATAGCTCTTTCCTAATTTAGGGCCACTGCAAATACTCTTTCTATTCAAGCCTTGGGGGCCTTTCCTTAGCCACAAACACATACCTGCACACACCCACACGTAAGGTTTAACGCATCTTTTAAGCTCTAAACTTAAATATCACTTTCTTTTGGATTCCTCTCCTTACCAGATTGAAGTTAAATTTCTACTGTCGTGGTAGGCCTATTTTACATTCCTAACACAAATGCAATTAAAATGTCTCTGTATGTCTGCGTCATCTTCTTACCAGGAAGTAGATTTTAGAAGATCAAAGGCTGGACCAGTGCTTTTCATTGGGTCCGGTCTCAAGCATGCTGTTTGACACATGGGCATACATATAGCTTGCATATGAGAATGTCAGATGCTAGAGAGATTAGTGGAAATGGGTTGTGTTGTTCAACTCAAATAAGCACCATGAGAGGGTCATTAATTCATTTGTCTTATTTTGGAGTCAGGATGTCAATATGTAGCCCTAGCTGGCCTGAGACTAACACCAGCCCATTTTTCTTTGATATATAAGGGAAGATATGATAGTTGGTAGATAAGAGTTTGAAAAAATAAGGGAAAAGGGATAAAGGAAGAAACCAAGAAAGGAAATATGAAAATGGGAAAGGAAAGTAAATTAAAATCGGAAAGGGAACGGAAATTGAAACAGGCTATAGGATGAAATGTAGGATTGTGATGATTTATGGGGTTATGTTTATAAATGTCCCACTCACTTAAAAGAATAACTTGGGGAAGGACAACGAACCATGTGATGAATAAAACATGAAATTTCTTGCTATGATAATTTAGGTGGTATTTATTTATTTATTTATTTATTTATTTAGGTGTGAGGTTGAGGAGTCCGGGACAAGACCACGTGGGTTATAGTCTCACTGGCTGGGCCTTTTAGACATGTACTGCTTACCTATAACCTAATTTTTCAAAGTCATATAAAGTAAGGGTATTGTTCTCCCGTGTCTCTCTTGCTTAAGTTTATGAATTCCCAGCCCTTCCCTGTGAAAGAAACAACTTGGTTTTTGTGTGTGTGTGTTCTCTGTAATACACTTTTAAAGTGTTTTAGGAACCAGAAGGACTGCATATGCATCTCCCCCCTCACCCCCCAAATTATAGGAAAATATGTCGTAACTGCAAATGTGGTCAAGAAGAGCATGACATCCTCCTGAGCAACGAAGAGGACCGAAAAGTGGGGAGACTCTTTGAGGACACTAAGTACGCCACCCTGATCGCCAAGCTGAAGTCAGATGGCATTCCCATGTACAAACGCAACGTTATGATCTTGACCAATCCAGTGGCTGCCAAGAAGAACGTCTCCATCAACACAGTTACCTATGAGTGGGCTCCCCCGGTTCAAAACCAGGCTCTGGTAAGTACTGGGAGGGATGAGGAGAGAGGTGGCTATTATTATTATTTTTAATTATTATTGTTATTTAATGCTACTAGATTATTTAGGGCAGCTCTTTTTGTGATATGGCCAACCTCCGCCACACATCTGTTGTTTTTCTTGAATCCCCATTTTTTTTGGACTTTCGGTACCTATTACTACTTTTTAAACCATGAGTCTACTATGTTGCCCCACAGACTTTTTCTAACTATCTAATTTATTCTATCTTTTAGAGAATGTTCTAAACATTTTAGTAATTACGTGAAAAACAGAAAATAAAAACCAATCAGGTGTTTTATATTCGTTTAGCCGGTTGTCTGGTAGACTCTTTTTTTTTTCTTCAAATTTTATTAGATATTTTCTTCATTTACATTTCAAATGTTATCCTGAAAGTCCCCGAAACCCTCTGCCATCCCCCACCCTGCTCCCCTACCCACCCACTCCCACATCTTGGCCCTGGCATTCCCCTGTACTGGGGCAAATAAAGTTTGCATGACCTAGGGGCCTCTCCTCCCAGTGATGGCCAATTAGGCCATCTTCTGCTATATATGCAGCTAGAGACATGAGCTCTAGGGGTACTAGTTAGTTCATATTGTTCTTCCACCTATAGGATTGGAGACCCCTTCAGCTTCTTGGGTACTTTCTCTAGCTCCTCCCTTGGGAACCCTGTGTTCCATCTAATAGCTGACTGTGAGCATCCACTTTTGTGTTTGCCAGGCACTGGTATAGCCTCCCACGAGACAGCTATATCAGGGTCCTTTCAGCACTATCTTGCTGGCATATGCAATAGTGTCTGTGTTTGGTGGCTGATTATGGGATGGATCCCCGGCTGCAGCAGTCACTGGTTGGTCCATCCTTATGTTTCAGCTCCACACTTGATCTCTGGTAGACTCTTAAGATTTTTCTTATGATGAGAAAGGATAAATAATGAATTTCTTGTCTGCATTTTGAACAGAACAAAAAAGCTCCAGCATTGTATTTCTTTTACTATAAAAGGCAAAAAGTGTGATTTGCATCAAGCTCTTTCCATTATTATGACTACCTAAAGCATTGGAAAGTCAGTTATGGCCTTTCAGTAAATCTTGCAAGTGATGTTCCCATATGACGAACAAGCCGCTGATCTAAACTGCACTCATAATGATGTACCCAAACTGTCTCATATAGCCATACATCTGCTGACTTAGCACACATAAACTGTAGTAATCTAAAGGCTCTTTAAAACTGGATGCAGGGAGCTAATTTAGTGGCGAAAAAAAATGTGTACATTATACTCATTTAAACCTGCTTTGTTATGTGTTCATATCTTTAGATGTTTATAGCAAAAGGATGAAACTCCCTTCTTCTTAAGTAAACTTGTTACTTGTGTGTGTTGTAAAAGATGGAATAATCCATTCAATACTGGCCCTCCTGCCCCTCCCCTCCAGGCCAGGCAGTACATGCAGATGCTGCCTAAGGAGAAGCAGCCGGTGGCAGGTTCAGAGGGGGCACAGTACCGGAAGAAGCAGCTGGCGAAACAGCTCCCTGCACACGACCAGGACCCTTCTAAGTGCCATGAGTTGTCTCCCAAAGAGGTGAAGGAGATGGAGCAGTTTGTGAAGAAATACAAGAGTGAGGCCCTGGGAGTGGGTGACGTGAAGTTTCCCTCTGAGATGAGTGCTCAGGGTGACAAGGTATACAATCCTATGGGAGACAGAAACACCCCAGCAGCAGCGGGTCCCAAGGACATGTCTGCAGAATCCAAGAAGACCCAGTATGTGAGTAATCGCCATGTTGACTTGCTTTGCGCTCTGTGGAGCCTTTCCTTTCTCAGAACTTGTTTTGTAGGGGAGGTCATTCCTCTGTTTCTAAAAGGATTAGGTAAGGAGAAAAAAATGAGAATTCAGTTTGATTTACCTTAGAGAGTTACTGGGTTTGAACTTTTTGAGGCATCTATCTGCAGCCGAACTTTCTGATTGTTAAGAAGAATAGTCTTGAGTTTTATGTATTCACAGCAGTCAGCCTGAGACTTTTAGCTTCTCACTTGAATACAGCACACCAATCTGGCATCTGTTTATTTAGAAAGCTTTTCGAACACTTTGTTATTTTTTTTTTTAAAGATTTACTTATTTTATGTAAGTACACTGTAACTGTTTTCAGACACACCAGAAGAGGGCACCAGATCTCATTGCGGATGGTTGTGAACCACCATGTGGTTGCTGGGATTTGAACTCAGGATCTTCAGAAGAGCAGTCAGTGCTCGTAACCGCTGAGCCATCTCTCCAGCCCCACTTTGTTATTTTTATGTGTTATGGATTTTTATTTTTTGCTTGCATATATATCTGTGCACCTTATGTATGCAGTGCCCATGGAGGCCAGAATAGGGCATTGGATTCCCTAGGACTGGAGACACACACAGTTTTGAGCTACCATAGGAATTCTGGGAATCAAACACAGGTCCTCTGGAAGAGCTGCCAGGTCCTCTTAACTGCTGAGCCGCTTCTCTGGTCCCAGCATCTGTTTCTAATCATAATCCTTGTGTTAACTGTTTTGTTTTGTTTTGTTTTGTTTTATGTATCTAATACCTCTCTAGTTTCAACTACATTGGCTATAATTGGCTAATACCACCATGTAATATCTGAATAGTGATGACATCAGCAGACATCTTTCACTCACTTTAGCAAAGACTACATTGAGACATTGAGTCTGTGCATCTTACTGTGGTAGCTGTTCTTATAGTAAGGAAGCATCTGCCAATTTCTGTTGAACGTTTTATTACCTTCTCTACATTAATGAAGCTGATTTAGTTTCTTCAGGTTTGGTTCAATATGAGTGTTGGCAATTTCACACATGTATAGAATAGTTCGGATCACTCTTATCACTCTCTTATCTTACCCTTATTCCCATTAACCTCCCCCTTCCCCCCCCCCCCCCCCCCCCCCCCCGTCCCTTTCTCGGGTTCATGTAGCTTTGTATTGTGATCTACTTACCTTAACCAAGACTGTGGCCAAGAGATCGGAGCTCGGCATTGGAACTTAATGGGCTCACCAATGAGCACACAGATGAAGGCAACGACTGCTCCTCCCCCAGAATCTGTCAGTAACCAATAGCTAAGCAAGGAGGGGTGCGGCCCTGTGAGGCCCTCCCCAATTCATGATGGACTGTTGACTGACCTAGTCTGTGCAAGCCCAGTGCAGTCTTTTGCGCTGTGGGATCCTGATTACAATGATAGAGTCATGACCAGAAGACCACAGCTCACAGTCCTTCACTCCCTAACTGCCAGTTCTTATAGTCCTCCTACCCTCTCTTCCATGATATCCTGAGTGGTACACATGTCCTCTTTAGAGTTGACCACTCACCCATCACGTATCCTCAGTGCCCCCTGAGCAGTCTGAGTGTCTGCATTCAACATGATTAAGGCTGAAGGTAGCTTTGGTTATGAGCATAAACAGGAACATTTAGAAGGCAGTTTGTCGCTCCATCAATACAGTGGAACAAGAGTAAGTCCCTCTAGGGCCCGAGACCTCCGCAGCCATGGGTTCTGACGGCGTTTATCGTAGTAAGCATGAATTCCCTCTTATGAAGCAGGTTTCAAATTCAATCAGAGAGCTTATTTTTCCATATACATAGGAATAATATACGCCGAGGGTAATCTAGTTTTGCTTACGAGATCATGACTACGATTCAGACTTCTGTCTGGGCAGCTTTATTAGCAAGGGTATTTAAAAGTCTCCTTCAGAGAGTTTTTGGTAATGGCTTGAAGGTAAAGGAGAATCATGACGCAGATCAAGTATCAGGCCTGAGCTGACTATAATGTATTTCTCATACGTGCAATTAGCACATCAGTTACTGAGCTGTGATTCTCCAGACACTCACTCACTCACTCACTCACTCACTCACTCACTCACTCACTCACAGATCTTAGATAATCATTTTTGAGAGAACTGACCTGAAAATTGAGGTGAAAGCTACTACGAACCTTTCCCAATGAACGACTTGCATTTGGGAAACAGTACTATGTCATGTCGGTGCGGTGTCCCCCAGTTCAGGGACTGAGGACGCCAGTGCTCTGACAGCTGTTGTCTGGCTTCTTTCTTGTAGTCCTGTTACTGCTGCAAACACACCATGAGTGAAGGAGAGCCAGCCATCTATGCTGAAAGGGCTGGCTACGATAAGCTCTGGCACCCGGCATGTTTTATCTGCAGCACCTGTGGTGAACTCCTGGTCGACATGATTTACTTCTGGAAGAATGGGAAGCTGTACTGTGGCAGACATTACTGTGACAGTGAGAAGCCCCGCTGTGCTGGCTGTGATGAGGTCTGTTCTCCAGGGACACCCCACTTCTAGCCCCTGCCTTGCACCCCACAGGTCTCCACTATCCAGGAGACAACCAGCATCACCTAAGTACTGATCGTGCAAGCAACTTGGTTATTCATTCTGGGTACCCTGATTAAACCAATGAAAAATGACCAGAAACAAGAGATTGATTTTGATAACAAACCCAAAATGCTACCATTTTCAAATCTTAAGCCCCCACCCCCACCCCCCAAGAAGGCATCTGCTCTTGTAGGTTTAAATGTTCCTCTAAAGGACCTGGGTTTGTTACTGTGGAGTAAAGAGTAAACAAAAAGTCCCTGATGGGTTTTGTTTTTCTCCTCTTGCCAGCTGATATTCAGCAATGAATACACGCAAGCAGAAAACCAGAATTGGCATCTGAAGCACTTCTGCTGCTTTGACTGCGACCACATCCTGGCAGGCAAGATCTACGTGATGGTCACTGACAAGCCTGTGTGCAAGCCCTGCTATGTGAACAACCATGCTGTGGTAAGGATCACGGGGCCACCCTCACCTCCTCAGCCCTGCAGTGACTTCCGTCTCTGCCTCTCTTACATCACCTAAGAGTGGGAAGCCAAGAGCTAGCCTGCACAAAGGAAGCATGTGCTTCCTTCATAGGCTATTTAAATCTAGGCAGTTCCAAAGCCATACATACTCTGATTACTTTAAGATGGCTCATTCTATTTGTGTATTTGCCATACAGATGATATATGATGCTTGGTAATAATATCCAAACTTAAAAAAAAAAACTTCCTTAGTAAGAATGGATTTATTCTTATGATCACAGATCAGATTCCATTTAAAATGGTATCTGGGAGCCTTACAGTAGGCTCAGCAGTTAATAGAGTTTATTGCATACCCGGAGGACCTGGGCTCTATTCTAAGCGCCCACATGGCATCTCACAATCATCCAAACCTCCAGTCCTACAGGATCCTTTGACCACTTCAGGCACCAGGTACACACATGTTACATGGACATATATGCAGGCAAAATGCCCATACACATAAATACGAAAATAAATAAATCTAAAAAGAAATGCTTTCAGTACATGTGACTAATCCACCCACCAGGACCTTGACTTGCTACCTGGAGATTATTCAATGACTGTTTCCTAGACGTTTGTGGAACTGATCTAGTACAGCAGAAATTGGCCTGTGTATTTAGGTTATTGTGTGGGGCATTCGGATGCTTAATGTGGTATCCATGGTGTTACACTGAGCTGCTACTTCTGCTGCAAGCTGGCCAAGAGATGGTAATGAAAAGATGACCATATATAGTGGCTTATAAGCTAGCAATAGCAGAAGGATAGGCTCCTACTCTTTCTTAGTTTAAAGTCCCTCCACGCTATTACATGGGGGAAACTCCTAGGGGAGGGAAAAGAAGTACCTATGAGTAGTTCTGAAAGTCCAATGCTTTGATGAAAAAGCAAGCTTAGATGCCTGCCTGTCTGCAGCCTTGATTCACTGCCTCACACAGTTTATCAGTTCACCTCAGATCCTGACACCTGCCCTGCTGCAGACTTCCATGTCTGTGACTTTTGTTACTGCCCACACAAACCTGCACCTGCTCCAACAGTCATCCAAAAGCCACCTTCCATGACCATGGCAGAGGCGCCTCCCAAAATGCGGTCATGATCCTCTTTGCTGACTTGCCTGTCACTCGCTGCAGCTACCTAACTCAGATGGCACATCTCCGAGGCGCATTACCTTCTGGGTTTAGCTTCGGCCTTATTTACCTTTTCCTCACTGTCACCTAGGCCTTGTTTTATAGAAGGACCCATGTGCTGTCATTCCAGACAAAGGCTTTGCCGATTCCCTCAACTCCATCCTGTTCTCTCTGGCTAGCCTCTTCTTGTTGTGTGAGCCTGTGTGTGTGTGTGTGTGTGTGTGTGTGTGTGTGTGTGTGTGTGTGGCAGCTGCCTTTCCCTCTGTCTTCAGGATTTACACTTGGGAAATGCTTGAACAACTCACTTGTTTTGCTCTTATTTCTCCTTTGTTTGTGGTTCACTTTAGACTTTCTTCCTCTCAGGAACATGACAGTAAATAGCTATATGTAGTAATATTATATAACCCCAAATGTTGGTAACTTTCTCTACAGAAGAAGGCTATCTTAGTGCTCAGTTTTTGTAACATGTGTGATCTTATTTTTAAGAACGAAATATAAATCCATGAGGACCAGGATATTTTTTTTCTCTCCTACCAACATAAAACAGAATCCCAGGTATCCATAAATATTTCCTTAGTCAAGGTATAAACAAATGAAACTGTTTTATTCAGGGTTTGTAACCTCCTGGATACATTGTGGTGTCAAATCAGCATACAGAAGTAAATCTATTTTTAAAAGAAACAGTTTTGGAAAAGAATATGTAATCATTTCAATCATTTAATCAGTAAAGTAAACCATTGGCTTTACCTGGTATTAAAACAAGCTGTCTTTATCTCACTCAGGCAGGAACAGTGAGCCGCACATCTTTGGAGATTATTTAACTTACTGTGTTAATCTGTGCAGAGATTTTGATATTTTAAAAAAGAAGTAGAAAAGAAAACATTTTTAGAACTGAAGAAATGTCCTCAATCTAAACAGGGCATTTCTGAGATAAAAATTGCCCGGAAGGAGGAGTGAGATGGGAAGATAGCTGGTTTGTCTTTGTGTGCTCACCACACTTCAGTGGTCACCCAGGATTCACATCTGCAAGACTTCCAGAGTTCTCCAGCCATTAGGCGGGATGGAAGGACATAGATCTTTGAACTGTGTGAGGGTTACATCACAGGAAATACACGCCAGGCACACTGTGGTGAATGAAGGGTTTAGTCCCCTTGCAGGCTCCCCATGCACATATAGCTTTGAGCTTTTTGGGTAGGTAAGGATCTACTGGTATTACCTGGAATCGTATCTAAGATTCTAAGGTGAATGGTGATCAACTGCATTTGGGAAGCTAAGCTGTATGGAACCATAAGCCCTAAATTCAGCATGCCATTTGTATATCCATTCGATGCCCTTTGACCTAAAGAATCTCCTTAACTTCACATATCATTGAAAAGTTTTGTCTTCCTTTGTATACTGAAAACGAAAAACCTATGTCTTATCTAATAATAAAATGATCCACAATTAATGTGACCAAACAGAAAGAAAAAAAAGGAAGTAAATCATAAGGAAATAAAATATTCTGTGTGAAATGATTTCTCTGTCGCACAATTTTAAAGTGTTAAAAGACTAATATGAAGCACAGAAAACCAGAACATTCTACATGAGCCGTTAAACTACAGAAATTCCACGCAAAAGCAACAATTTTACATGGTGCAGCTGTAGACTCGGGGAACATACCGCTTTAACATTGGATAGCATCTGCATTCAGGACTCCTGTCTGCAGTATGCAAAGAAAGTATGTCCATTTCCCAGCCAAGAGGTAGTCGTTTAACCTGTTGATATAGTCTCTGTAGTAAGAATCTATGTAGCTGTAAAGTATACAAAAAGTATACTTCAGGTCTGGGGGGCGGGAGCTGTGTCATATGGATCACCTCCATGCCCAACAGTGGCCGTCCTCATTGCAGTAACTCCCTACCAAGAGACAAGTGGTGCTTAAGGTTGGTCAGTGACTTATGGCATGCCCTCAGTTCTTGTAAAACAGAGAGTTTAGATGTTTCACATTTTTATTCGGATCACATATAAACAATGCAAATGACTCTAATGCTTTGAGGAGCTTTCCACGAGGTAGTTTTCTGTTAGAACATAAACGATTGTCTCTTGTTCTCTTTATGCGTATGTTCAGTTAAGAAGAGTATTACGTGTATGTTTACCTCAATTGTATATTGGAGTATACATACACAGGATACTGAATGGTGGGCTAGGAATATACCTCCGTTAGAACAGGACTCGCCTAGTATCCATGATGCCCTGGATTTGATCTCCAGCACTACCTAAATCACCCAGCATCGCAGCACGGGGGAGGTGCAGGGAGAAGTATGAGGAACCAAGGTCCAGCCTAATACCTTTTCCAAGACCAAGAGTGCTGCAGGGAAGGAAAGCTCATGGCAGAGATCAGAGATAAACAATGACTACACTTACGACAGAGCAGAAGCTCATTAACTGCAAGTCATATGACGTGAACTTGTCATTCTTTCTCAATTACTGTTTGTAGTTTTCATCAATTCCTTAATTATTTTGAGCAGGATTTTAGATTGGTGGGCGTTAATAACCACATGCATCAGTGTCGTAAGCGTGACGCGTCCATGTCGTAGATAGGATGTTACCGCTCCAAAGCATTAATGAGTGAGGGAAAATAATCTTACAGACTTCCTGTTAACTATTTTGGTGAAATCTACTACAATTTAACTGGAAACAAATGCAGTGCTTTGGGATTTGCCATCTGAAATCCCAGGTATTTACAACACCTCAGGGGCATGTACGTGAAGTCCACCCCAGCTACCTGCTGTTTCTCCACACACTCAGTATATAGTCCCCTGATGGCTACAGTGTTTCACAAAGATGTCACTGTCACCTGCATGTCCTTTATAGCCTCTTAAAACTTAGCCATCTACAGACTCGGGTTCAGCCTGCCGTCATGTGCAGGTGTGGCTGGCATGGCCCGTCTCTAACCCTCTTCTCTTTGCTTTATTCCTGAGCAGGTTTGTCAAGGATGCCACAATGCCATCGACCCGGAAGTGCAGCGTGTAACGTACAATAACTTCAGCTGGCACGCGACCACCGAGTGCTTCCTGTGCTCCTGCTGCAGCAAGTGTCTTATCGGGCAGAAGTTCATGCCCGTAGAAGGGATGGTTTTCTGTTCCGTGGAGTGTAAGAAGATGATGTCCTAAGAGGAGTGTACCAAGCCGTAAGGAGCCACAGCTGTCCACAGTGGCCTGCATTTCATGATAAACTGCAGTTTGAAAAAAATAAAAGGGGAAAAAAATCCCTACACAACAAACCAGAATATTTTGTCCAATATTTTTTTTCTTTTTAACCTTATGAATTTTGTCTGTCTTCATTTTAAATGACTGCTATAAGCACATGATTTTTAAAAAAAAAACAGTAAAGAATTGTAGCTTTTATTTCTATACATTAATTAAATCCTTGAATTGGAAGCTTGAATTTAATTAATCCTTATAACTGCATATCCTTAATGCCAAATTTATATAAAGTGATAGATATGAAATCACTTAAAATTAGTGCCCCGGGAGAGATGACCATTTTAACTTCTATGCATATTTCACATGGGAAAAATGTAAAGGAAATTACAAGTTGCCTGACATGACACTGAGCTCATAGCCTACCTCGTGGATCGGTTTGATGACGAGGTAGCATCAGCTCAGTGAATTCCTTCTGACAGACAGTGTGGTCCATGAGGGCATTCCTATGCCTAAGCCTTTGCATCCCCTGGTGAGGCAGAGGGGCCTCTTTCACTGCATCTCTCTCTATTTACCTCACCTCCCAATGTTCACGTCTCCATCTAGTGACCTCCATCTGTGGCCTTGAATATTTTATATGTATTTGGCTGGAACAATATGTGCACTTTGCTCTTAGAGATTATTATTTTTTTGTCCAGAACATAAAATTAGGCCATTCATTTAGTTTTTTTTAAACCCAAAGAATATGTATAGGTTTTGTACCCAGGGAAAATTATTACGTGCTAATATCACCTTTCTGCCATGCCTAGACTCGATTTTGCATGATTTACAGTGTTACCAGATGGATCCGCTCTTGTGCTACCTCTGAGCTTGCTGTAGACACAAAGGCTGTTTTCTTTGCCTGTGCACCCCCATCCTTGGGTGTTTTAAATGTTTTCCCTTGTATGCTTTCATACATAACTATGCACTATAAATATTAAATGGAATGACTTATGTTATTGAAAATAAAGTCTCTCTCACTTTAATAATTGTCTTTCTACGTCCTTTTGTGAGTGGGAAAAATCCTTCTGCAGTTGAGTATCTTGTACAGCAGGGGGCACTGTCTCCAAGAGTAAAAATATTCCTGACAAAAGTAAAGGCAGCTGCAAATAGGGCAGACAGATTGGATTTGTCATTGCAGATAAAGAGTGGGTTTCATAAAGATTGAAACTAGGACTTTTTGGTAATTCTTAAGTCATGCAGGAGTCTGTTATTCTTTTAGTTAAACTTTAAAAGGAGTCAAGTGTTGCGTTTTTAGTTGTTTGGGGAGGAAATTCTCCTTTTTTTTTTTTGAGATGGTGTCTCACTAGGTAACCCAGACCAGCATACCTCAAACTCTCAGTTCTGCTTCAGCCTCTCAAATGTTAAGATTTCAAATGTGTGCTCCATGATGCCTAGCTATAAATAGGATCTTATAAAAACTCCTAAGTATTTTTGGGTCTAGATTCTAGATTATTAGCAGACTTTGTATGTGTAGTTTTTTTTTCTTCAGTCTGAAACAGGGTTGGTTGTTTTGTTTTGAGATAGGGTCCCATGTATCTGAGGATGGCCCCAGAATCACTACATAGACAAAGATGACCTTGAACTTCTGATCATCTTTGTCCCTTTCTCCAGGTGCTGGGATTTCACCAGTGTACCCTGGACCTGTTTTATGTTGTTTCTTGGTCAAACTCAGAGTTTAGTGCATGCTGGGGACACATCCTGCACATCGTCCCTGCCCCCGTCTGAATGTCTGTATCTCAGTAATTTTAGTTTTTCTGACACGTGCTTGGTTTGGTGGTTTGTTTGTTTTTGTTTTTCTTTGTTTTGTTTTCAGTTACTGTTGAGTACTGCTGCTCTGTGTGTGAGAAGCACACACACACACACACACACACACACACACACACACACACACACATACACAGACATACACAATCATGGAATAGATCCATAAGTAGTTACTTAACAAGCACACTGCATCCTATCTGCATTCTGGCTCCTCCGATGGTGAAAAGTACTGTCTGGAGTTTGAACACACGAAACGGTGTTGAAAGTTGTCATCCAGTTCAGCATACAATGCCCTGGTGAAATACACACCACTTTACTCTTATCTTTGCCTTGCTTTGCCTTAAATAGTAGAGGTATTTTCCAGTCTATTTTGACTATAAAGTCTAATGCTTTTCCCTTAGACATTGGCAAAGTGAGGCAAAAGCAGAATAGACGCTTCCCAAGTCTGCCTGGCTGTCCCTATGCCTCTAAGACAGAATAAGGGTGGCACTAAGTGTCATTCACTAAGAAGAATTACATGGTTCTATCATGGAACAAATGGGATGTGGGAATGGTGTAGATCCACCAAGCCTGGCTCTCCCCTGAGTAGTTAGTTTGTCCTTGCAGTATAAGATTGTGGCCTCCTTGGCTAAGAGTTGCTCAAGATACCTGGACATGTTTGCTCTTAGTTGATATCCTTGTTTGCCTCTGTTGCTATGATAAACACCATTACCATAAACAGTTTCGGAGGGCATTCGGCTTATAGATTAGAATCCCTTATTGGGGGAAACTCAGGCAGGGTCCTAGAGTCAGGAACTGAAACAGACTTTGGAGAAATGTTTCTACCAACTTGTTCCTTTTGGCTTGATCAGTTAGCTTTCTTACACATTCCTCAGGCACATTTGCTTAGGAATGATACCGCCCACAGTGGGCTGGGCCCGCCTACATCAATTAGCAATTAATAAAATGCCACACACACACACACACACACACACACACACACACACACACACACACCTCTTTTCAAGAGTCTACAACACTGGTTCTCAACCTGTGTGTTGTGGCCCCTTCACTGGGGTCTCTTAAGACCATCTGAAAACAGGTAATTACATTACGATTTGTAGTAGCAATGAAAATACTCCTATGCTTGGGGTTTAACCACAACCTGAGGAACTGTACGAAAAGGACACAGCCTTAGGAAGGCTCAGGACCACTACGGTAGAAGCAGTAAGCAAATGCTAGAAGAGGCAACTGACAAGTGAAGCAACAGAGAGATTTCCCCAGGCTGTGGGGGCAATAGAACCGTGGCTGAGTTCTCTTACTACAAAATCCAACATGAAGCCCTTCCCTGGAAGTTGAAAATTGAAGTTTTAAATCTGGATTTGTGTGTTTCTTTTACCAAATGTGAACCATGTAGAACATTTTTTTAAAATTCTAATTACCTGGTATTGATAGATTAATATTNAACAGAGAGATTTCCCCAGGCTGTGGGGGCAATAGAACCGTGGCTGAGTTCTCTTACTACAAAATCCAACATGAAGCCCTTCCCTGGAAGTTGAAAATTGAAGTTTTAAATCTGGATTTGTGTGTTTCTTTTACCAAATGTGAACCATGTAGAACATTTTTTTAAAATTCTAATTACCTGGTATTGATAGATTAATATTTTTTTCTCATTAGAGCCTCATTCTAGATCAGTTCTCAGAAGCAGATCTTAGAGTTTGGGGGGTGTTTGTGTGTTTGTTTGTTTGTTATTTTTTATGTCTGGTACGGCATGAATTTGACAACCACATCATTGCAGTTCACAGTAGCAAAATGCTCACTAGGAGAGAGTGTAGAACCATTGCTGGTACTTAGGCAATACCAGAGGTGTCCTCTTTCTCTACAAAAGCCACCATCTTGGATATTAAAAGACATGACTGCAATCTCTGCTTTTCCTGTCCTCCAAACAGCAGTGGGACCTCAAGAGCAGGGGATTCAGTGAGGAGGAAGGGGGAAACTTCTTGGGGTCCAGGAAATTCAAAGGAAAATGCAGACTTAGCATCAGCTTCTGTGCAGTATCCATGAGAGATGCTTAATACCCTCCCTGGACACCACAGTATTCACAAGAGATGCTTAATATCGTCCCTGGACACTCATTGATTGCGAATTCCTTCAAGGAGGCTGCACATACACTGTTCATCTCCAAATAGAACAATCCTATAACCTTGGATACAAATAGAATTTTGAGAAAGTGACATTTTGCACGCGCGTGCGCACACACACACACACACACACACACACACACAGATAGTTCCACTTACAGAATCCCAGTTGCTCAGGTGTCTTGTTGGCCTTCACATTTGGGACATTTTTAACAATTTTTTAAACTTTTTATTATGAATTTCACACCATACACCCCCAATCACACTCATCTCTTCACCCCTTTATAGCATCTGTATCTCAAGTCCTGGGGTATCTTCTCCATCCTCCCCTCAAAAATAGAAATAAAAATAAAAATTAAAAATTAAAATATTAAAACCTCAAAACAAAACCAAACAAAAACAACAACACAATCCTCACTGAGGAAGCTACAGTGTGTCACAGTGTGTCACAGTGTGTCACAGTGTGTCACACAGGCATCCTTTTGGTCAAACCTCTTTACTTCCAAATGTTCATTGCAATGAGTCTGGTTTGAGGCCTCTGGCTTCTGCTACACTATCAATACTGGAGTCTGACTGAGGTTTCTCTCAGATATCCTATTGTTGGCCTGTGTCATGGAAACTCGGCAGCTTTGGATCTGCAGGACTGGTCCCTTCACACACTCCAGCATTTCATAGATGGGGCAGATGTTGGGGTGGGCATACTCAAAACGCTGGATCTGGGCCTGGGTTGGAGTTGCTGAACCCATCAGCTTTCCTGTACCTGAGCCACCAGGCTAGGTCTACTGTGCTGCCCAGGTGAGGCGCGGGGGCTTTCTGCTTATTTTAAACAAGGTATTACAGATTGTGTCTTTTTAATAAGCCCTGGCCATACTGCAGTGTCTGGTCTTTAAGCATAGATTTCCAAATTGACTCAAGTCTTTCAGAGTTTCACCAAAGGCAAGAGATTCAGGGTTGAGTCATTCTTAAGCAATTTGTAACACGTAGTGTTTAAGCTCTTCCAACTTTGCTATGGTAACCAAAGAGACACCACCACCCAAGAACAGTTTTAAGTCCTTGTCTCAAAATGACCTGGCATATCTGAACTTGTCTTCTGACTTTGTCTGTAACTCTTTAGAACACCTAAGACTGTCCCTGACTGCATAAAAAAATCTCTTGGTAGACATTTCTTACCTGCTACTCTCTGCTTTTCCTGACCCCTGATAACTGTTCAGTGTTAACTCTTGACTTTACTGAGTGCTTACCTGTGTGAAAAGGCCTGCTTCCTTGTGTTATGTAGCTAGAAGTTTTAGCACACAACCTGACAGGCATTGTGGTTTGATTAATAGGGTGTGTTGTTTTAGTTTTTCATATATTTACTGGTGCTTAAATAACTGTGGCTAATTATTCTGTCCTTTCATGGGAAGCATGTCATCGTAGCTTCTATGTAATCTGATAATATACTTTGAAACAATCAAAACAAAATGCCATTAACCTTTATGGTTGTTTTGAATGGCATTTTAAATGACATTTATAAAGGCTGTTATTGATCTTTCTTCAATGTGCATTTCCACAGGATATCTTGCCCTTCACCCAATAACAAAAGCACTTTCTACCCAGTTACCATTGCTAGTCAACCACTATTGCATGTAGACACATTGGAGTCAATTCTCCATAAATAACGTCTGACTGAGGACTGGGATACCATGGTAGAATTCAAAAGAAATCTGAGCTTAGGAGTCAAAACAGATGCATGGGGAGATTCCATGGAATCTCCTCTCCAGTTACAGCTGGATAGGAAGGAAGGAAGGGGGATTGGATTTTAGGAAGGCGGAAAAATCGGCACAAGTGTTGTATGAAAATCCATGTGTTTGTTGAGGTCATCACACAACAACAACAAAAGGAAGAAAGCCTGAGCCAGGGGCTGACATTATCAAAGAATGTGGAGAACATTTCTGAAGCTTAACAGAAAATGGAGACTTACATGTACTCAAAGATCCCACATCCCTGGATTATGGGGGATTTAATCACACAATCCAGCAGACATTCTAGCTTGAAGTGCCCTTTTTTCCCTCTCGCATGTACTTATTGAATGCTCAAGTAGCTTTGTCTAATTATTCTGCCCTTTCACTGGGAGTATGCCATTGGGGCTGCTAGTTAACACAATAATTAATTTTTAGACATTCACAACAAAAATGGAATCGAGCAATTGGAAAAGAAATAGGGGGTAAAGTCTAAGGCTGCTTAAAGGAAACTGTAGCTCTCAAAATTCAAAAGAAACTAGTACAAATAAGAGAGACTGCATAAGGAAGGCACCCACCTACTTTTCAGGCACTGCAACCAACCTGCCTGGGAGGGGCAAGACAGAACAGGGGCACCCGAGACTTTGAGATAGATGTAGGAGTTCAATTCTGTCATGAAATGAAGAGGTGTTGGTTATAGGGGAGTCTCCAGTCCACAGCAGTTAGATTTCAGAGTATCAAGAGGAGTTCAGGAAGAGAGGGAGTCAGATGAAGAGACTATCGAAGCCGAATGGGTGTCTGGTTTCCAAATGAGCCTGACAAGTCTAGATGCCTGGGATAAAAGTTCAGCCCCAGCAGCTTCCTAGAGAAAGGCAAGCAATCAGGAATGCCTGAGCAATAACAACCGAGTTTCTGTAGATGTAAACGGGACTGCCATCCAACCAGAGTCGTCTCCCATGAGTTCCTGTCATTGTGCCCACTCTCCTGTCTTCCACTAGGCCTCCATCCTAGGCCTTGTCACTTCCTTGGCACCCCTCCCTAACACCAGCATAAGTGATAAGAAAAAAGGAGGAAAATGAATGTCTTACGCTCGACTGGAGGAAAAATTGCTTCCAGAATTCCCCAGCAGACTTAGCTACACTTCTATTTCACTGGTTACAAATAAGTCATGTGTTTATCCCATCAAAGGTAAAAATAAATAGAGTGTCTATGACTAACTTAGCCTCTCATAATTTATACCCAGAGGGCTAGGTCTGTACTCAACCAACACAGTTTTATGAACCAGGGCGAAAGGCTGTTGCATTTACAACCCACCAAGATGGCTGCAGTAGCTCTTTAGATTGATTCTCCATCCAGATATACTCTCCTCTCATGCGTGTTTCTGAAGTTTGGGGATCGTGTTCGCTTGTGGGATGACACAACATCATTTGTGAACACAGCTCTGAGGCAGGAATTCACTTAAATGGACAGAAAATATATGTCCCTTCAGAATAAGGGACGATGGGACATGTTCAAGGTGGCTGGTTACTGGCCTTGGCTTGTTCTTCCCACCATCTCATCCCTTCTCTCCTTCTTCCTCCTCCTCCCCCTTCTCCCCCTCCTCCTCTTCCTCCTCTTCTCCTTCTCCTGCCTCTTCTCCTTCTGTCTCCTCCTCCTTCTTCCTTCTTTCTTCTTCTTCCTTCTTCTTTCTTCTTCCTTCCTTCTTCTTCTTCTTCTTCTTCTTCTTCTTCTTCTTCTTCTTCTTCTTCTTCTTCTTTCTTCTTCTTCTTCTTCATCTTCTTCTTCTTCTTCATGTTCTTCTTCTTTCATTTCTAAGCCACAGGGCATTTGCTATTTTGCCATAGCATACCACCCCTAGAACAGTACAAGCTAATCGCATGTGTTCTTACCATGCGGACTATATTGCTATCTGAAACACTTATTTGCCTGGTCTGTTCCTACTGTCTCTATCACCATACCCAGAATTTCATTTCAGAACTAGCAGCCATCTTGAGGTTGACTGTAGATTTGTCTCTGGGCTTCCTGTCTATGCTCTCACTCTTGATATAAGTCAATGGTTCTCTAATTGGAGCATGCCTCAGAGTCACCTGGGGGACTTCTGAAACAACTGGAACCCATTTCTCACACTCTCTGATTCAGTAAATCTTGGGTATGGCCCAAGGATTTACATTCTCACAAGTTTCTGGGGGAAGCTGGTGCCAATGATCCACAGTTGAGGAGCACTTGTTCTGATCTACTCTTTACTCTTTTGCCAACATCCAGGATGGAAATAACATTTCTAGGCCACTACTTAGAGCATCAAGTACTAATCCAGCCTCCTTTCCTACCCTTTTGTTGGATGCATATTGTCTTCTACATTTTGAATGCTGGCATCCTTACATCTCCATTGCTTTCTGTTTACTCAGCACTATTGGAAAGCTGCCCCATCGCACTTCTTATCCACCTAGTCCGAGACTTCTCTTATGTGCTCACAAAGATCCTGATCTACACCAACGGCTGGGGTTTTGTTTTGTTTTTGTTTTTGTTTTTTTGCTTTATTTTGTTTTTATTTGATTTTTGTTTTAATATNACACACACACCTCTCTTTTCACGCTACATTCTGCTACTGAGTCTGAATTGGGGACAGAGGAGAGTTGGCAGACGGTGCATCGCTGCTTCAGAATCTGGGATGTCATTCTGAACATGGCTTCCATGCTGTGTTCTATGTTCACCAATGGGCCTGGCACCAAGCATTTGCCATCATCACAAATACCCTTTCTAATGTGGAATACTATCTTCATTTCTTGTTATTATGATACTTTCATATGCATGCATTATTTGTACTTTTCACATTTTTGTCCCATGCCACCATCTCCCTTCTGTCTTCTCTCACTGGTTCCCTCCCTCTTCCATCTACCTCCCCATCTTAGATACATATATTTACATGTAGATGTTACTAAATGTAGATTACACATATGCTAGAAAACATGGGCTATTTTGTCATTCTTTCCCCCATTATCTTCTTTTGTCCTCTCTTTATGCCCTGTCCTTCTCTACCTCACCTTTCTGTTCTATAGCCTCCCCTCAACCCCCACCTCACACTCACATACACAAGAATTCTTTTGGACAGCTCTCCAAGCCTTGTTAGATTTTGCATGTGTGTATGTTTGCTTATGTGTATGTTTTGTATGGGTATAGGTAGATTCACATGACTGTACTTGTTTATGTGTGTCTACATGTATGTGCACGCTCATGTGTGTGACTGTATGCATGCACATATGTATATGTGCTTGTGCAAATATATTTGTGTATGTGCTTGTGCTAGTGTGTGCAAGTATGTGCACGTTTATGTTGGCACAGGTGAGTTGTATATGTGTATGTGTTTATGAAAGAGACAGAGAAAGAGAGAGAGAGAGAGAGAGAGAGAGAGAGATTTGGAACATTTTTTTTCTAGTGAAAGCAAATTAGACTGATTTTTTTAAAAAACTAAGATCATGTGAAGTCTTTCTTTGCTTTCTAAAACTGCCATAATGTTCATTTGAGCAGAATATTTAGTGCAGTGGCTCTAAGCCTACCTAATAATGCGACCCCTTTAATATAGCTCTTCATGTTGTGGGGATCCCCAACCATAAAATTATTTCATTGCTACTCCATAACTGTAATTTTGCTACTGTTATGAACCATAATGAAAATATGAAATGTGACCTCTGTGACAAATCCCCTCAAGGGTTTCAACCCACAGGTTAAGAACAACTGCTCTGGATTCCATCAGCTGATCACTTAATCCTCACAGCAAGGCCTAGAGGTAAGTCGTTTGTCATATCAAAAGAAACTGAGGGTCAAGGCCATTTGGCCATCATTTGGTCACAGCCAGGCCTGTAGGCTAAAGAGCTAGAATTGGGACTGTGGCAATGAGACCCCAGAATCTGAACCCTGCTCCCAGACCCGCCCTGGCTGCCTGAGCATCCATAGCTTCCTTCTTTCCTTTCATGGCCACCATGGAAGATCACCATGTCTGTACCACAGAAAAGGAGTGGCTTTTGCTCATTTACCCTCTCAATGATTTCATCTTGCAAGAACCTCACCCTTCACAGGGAAGGGCACTCCTTTAAGGAATTGCTCCATGGGGATTCCTACCTGACAGGGAGGCTGGCAGCAGCAGCAGCAGCACCACCACTTGCTACAGACAGAAATCTGTTTGCTCCTAACAAAACTCCTCCAGTTCTGAGCTGAAAGCAAGATTCCCTCAGCCAAGGTGCCAAGGGAAACAAACTGGCATTATGAAGTGTCTCTAACAAATGTTTTAGAGATTGTAAAGGGGTAGCCTTCTAACTATGCAAAGAATCTGCAGGCAGCCAGTCCAGACAACAAGTTAGCCCTGCAGCCATGAGCACTACTTCGGGGTTTTCTGTTTTCTTCTGAAAGTCAGCAATGCCCATTTACCAGTTGTGCAATGATACTAACATTCTTTTTCTCTGTGGGACTGAATGATCCAAATGGTCTTATAGGTCTTTGATTTTGAAATATATGCAATTTTATTGTAATTTTGGCACACTGCAGCAGAATTTCAAAGTGGAATCAAAGGTTTATCTTTATAAAGTTTATAATCATTCCACAAAGCTCAAGATGTTTGGCAGTGCTTGGAGACTTAAAAACAGTAATAAAAGGCTACCATGAGGAATTCAAAGCTGCCTTGTATGGTAATGCTGACTCAAGCCGCCACATACTTCAGCATCCCAAATCCAACTGTGATTGGACTGTTGGATCTGAACGATGGTCCTGCAGTGAATTTAACTGGCTTGATGCTTAAGAATGGGGAAAGAGGTTCAGAACAATAACAATGTCTCAAATTTTACAGAAAGAGACCGGGAGAAAATGAAAGAAGGGAAATAGGAAAGAGGCAGACAGAGAAAACAGACAGAGAGATACACACACACACACACACACACACACACACACTGCTGTACCCTATCTTACAACTGTAAACTGTGTTTCTTCCCCTCCCCCAACCTGGAATGAACAGTGTGTTCCTGCCAGATCCAAACACACTCAAAATCTGTGATCCTTCAGCCCTTGGTATCTCAAGCTCTTGAGTTGTTGGCAGTCAGTAAAAGGGGTTTCTTATGAATCATAGTTGTCAAGGAGATTGAATGATATACCCTAGTTCTGTGCCATAATCTATATGGAACACATTTAAAGAGAAGACAAATCTAAAGTTTAGCTCAACCATTGATTTCAAAGAATAGAGGGCAATATATATATATATATATATATATATATATATATATATATATATATATATATAACTATGCCGTGGAAAAGTTTACTCCTCAAATATTGTCTGGAGACAGGGACAGGAACTGAGCTGCATACACAAAAGCCCTGAGGCTTCTGATTAGGAAATAGCCCTGTTTTGACCTCTTTAGATGCCCTAGCTTTCCAACAGAGGTGATAGAAACAGTTCAGCCGTGAGTTGAAGGGGAAAGACTTGCCGTGAGAATGCATAGGTACCATAGACAAGCTTTTGGCCAGTTCTCTTGAACAAATATAAAGGTCAAAAGAAACACGGCTTTAACTGTAAGAAAGCAAAGACTCTCCCATGATAAGGGCCGTTTATCAAAGTTATAGACAGACTCGTTGCTCCTACCATGTTTTTTTACAGGTTTACACTAAGCTGAAAATATGGGTTTGCTTATCAGCAGTATGTGCTTACATAGCAAAGTGAGTTATAACTAGCTGTCATGCTTGAAGTTTTATTTTGGAGGAAATAGTTTGTGTATCTCAGATGTTGTTATCTTCCCTTTTGAATTTCATGAAAGACTAACATATCTGAAGATGTAAAAATAAACAATGAAGCCATTTTGAGTGAACAAGAAAACAGAAAATGTGTGGCTAACATTTAAATTTTCTCTAAAATTTAAAGTTAAAATTTTCTCTCAAAGGTAAGTGTAACAATCATAACTTTTCCCAAATTATAGCAAATTACTAATGATTCAGAAATATAGAATATCCACATGCCACAAGGTTTTCTCTCATGGCTAAGCAATAGTCTGAACATGCACTCTGAATTTGTCAAGAGATGGAAATGTGCATGATGCCCTGTGGTTATTACTCAGAGGACAAAAGCCACGCCCTCTTCCTTTCCTCATCTGTACAAAATATCTCAAAAAATACCCAAGTAGTGTAGGAGAAGAGACATAAAGAGCAATCTGTTTTCATATAATTATAATGTTGACTCTCTTGAAAAGTTCCTATACAGTCAATAGTGTGACATCATCGCCAGATATAACTGGTGTAAATGACCAATCAGACAGCCCTCTAATGGCAAGTGAAAAGAAAAGGCACATTTAACACATTCTAAATTTATTATCCATATAATTTCTGCATCTAATTTCCCAATATATAGTATACAAAGTATACTGATAATGACAGATCCCTATGTTTATTTGACCAAAGGAAATCTTCCTACATAGGTTATCATAAGCCAGTGCTTCTCAACCTTTCTAATGATCTGATACTTTAATACAGTTCCTCATGCTGTGGGGACCTCAAACCATAAGATTATTTTTGTTGCTACTTAGTTTTGCGGTTTTGTTTTGTTTTGTGTTTTTGTTTTGATTTGTTTTTTTGATTTGATTTGTTTTTGTTTTGATTTGTTTTTTTGTTTTTCCAGAGCTGAGGACCGAACCCAGGGCCTGTGCTTGCTAGGCAAGTGCTCTACCACTGAGCTAAATCCCCAATTTGTTGCTACGTCGTAACTATAAATTTTGCCACTGTTATGAACCACAATGTAAATAACTTTGTTTTCTGGGGTATTTAGTGACCCCTGTGAAAGGATCATTTGACCCTAAAGGAGTCCTGATCCACAGGTTGAGAACAGTTGTCTTAAGTATTAGTATTGCTTATGTGGTACTGCAAACTATTGAGTGGAGCTGAAGGTAATAGTCACTAAATGTTAAGGAGAGTTTTAGGAAATCTTGAGTTTCAGAAAGGCTGAAAGGGGAGTTGGAAGACTAGGTTAGGAGGTATAAGTCTAGGAAAGCCAGCACAAATGACACAGAAAATCTGAATTTGCTACAGTTTTTGAATTCATAGCACTAAAAGGTTAATTAACAGAGAGTGAAAAGCTGAATGGGGGTATAAATAACGAAGTAGAAAAGTCCAAAATAATACCACTGGTACAGAGATACGGTACAGAGATATGCCCCATATGGTGTACCCATATGTACATATACCCATATATAGTGGTATTATGACAAACCCATAATACCACTATACTCCATAAAGTATGGTGTGTAAAGTATGGTTAACACTCACCTGGAAACATTCTGAAAATAATTCAATGGGTTATACTCTTAAAAAATATCAAGGTCATGAAGGCTAAGGAAGTTCCAAGAAGTAGGGAAACAAAGTAGGCAAACAGTAGTGATTCTTCATGGTGTCCTACACCTGCATCCAACGTGTGCTTCCTACACCTGCATCCCACACCTGCATCCCATATCTGTGTCCTACACCTGCATCTCACATCTTCACCCCACACCTGTATTCTACACCTGCAACATATATGCTATAGTAAATATTGAAGATGATTGGAGTATTGTCTTGACTTTCATATTATGATCATTTTATTCTACTAATTTTAGAGGATGTTTTTAACCTTGGAAAGTAGCAACAAAATAGTTAACCAAAGAATGAAGCACAAAGCCTGTAAATTCTCTCAAACAGAATAGAGATATGTCCTATATACACATATTAAATATTTACTACATATTTCATATGGCAAACTCCAGAAAGAGAGAAATAAGGCAAACATGGCATGTTAAAAAAATGAGTTGCAGGGTTGGAGAAATGGCTCAGTGGTTAAGAGCACTGACTGCTCATCTGAAGGTCCTAAGTTCAAATCTCAGCAACCACATGGTGGCTCACAACCATCCCTAATGAGATCTGACTCCCTCTTCTGGAGTGTCTGAAGACAGCTACAGTGTACTTATGTATAATAATAAATAAATCTTTAAAAAATAAGTTGCTATAATTTATGTAATACTAGGTTTGTAGACAAGCCTTTGATACCAGCACTGAAAAGGAAAAGTGCATGGATTAAACACATTGGTGATTTACTCCAAGTCACCAGCTGCTGTTAATCACATTATAGAAATCAATCAAAAATCAATGAAAATCACATTAAGGAAAGAAATAAAAGAACTTTCCCTTGTGTACTGGCTGGTTTTGAGTGTCAACTTGACACAGGATAGAGTTATCACAAAGAAAGAAGCTTCAGTTGAGGAAATGCCTCCATGAGATCTAGCTGTGGGACATTTTCTCAATTAGTGATCAAGGGGGAGGGCCCCTTGTGGGTGTTACCATCTCTGGGCTGGTAGTTTTGGGTTCTATAAGAGAGCAGGCTGAGCAAACCAGGGGAAGCAAGCCAGTAAAGAACATCCCTCCATGGCTTCTGCATTAGCTCTTGCTTTCTGACTTGCTTGAGTTCCGGTCCTGACTTCCTTGGTGATGAACAGCAGTATGGAAGTGTAAGCTGAATAAACCCTTTCTTCCCCAACTTGCTTCTTGGTCATGATATTTGTGCAGGAATAGAAACCCTGACTAAGACACCTTGGAATCACCTAACCAAGGGAAAGCCTAGATTTGAACTCTCTACTTTGTGTTACCTGTATCTTAGGTTTTCTTTCATCTCTTATGAGTCTGAATCTGTATCTGCCCGAGAATACTCTCTTGGGAATCTTTCTGTCCCATCTATGTGTCTGTCGCTGAGACTGTCTCTGTGTGCATCTGTGCCTATTAATAGTTCTCTATTGAACAGTATAGAAATATCACATGGCAAAGGAATGGCGCCCTTTTAGAAATGTTTAATAGAATTTCACTCAAGGTTGTCACTGGTTTCAACTGACCCAGAAAACAAGCAGCATCACAAATATTATTTATCAGCTAGTATCTACATGTTGTATTCAACATTTACAGTGGATATTCATTTATCATGAGAGAAGATGGCTCTCAACCTTTGTATCTGCTGCCTTTAACAAATGATACACATGTATTTTTTTCTGGGTCGGGGCATGGTAGACCATGTAATTTAAGATTACATTTATATATTAGCTTAGGTTTTAAAAGTTGATTACATGGGAAATCCAAAGCCAATGAGGCTGTTTGCTACATTGTTCTCTTAAAATCCGGTTTAAAAAGCAAGCTGAATGTGCTGGAGGCTATCAGTATTAAGTGACCTCAAGGGGTATTATTAATTCTGGCTGTGAGACCCAGCAGAGATTCCAGTCTCTTAGAATATGAGCTATTTCATAATATTGTATCACCATGCAGAAGTACTCAGATCTCTATGTTCAGTGCCATCCTGGTTTAGATAGAGACTTCTAGGTCTGCTAGGGCTACACATGAGAATCTGGCTCAAAAGTGACAATTTTTGGTGGAAACTGTATTTTGCAGTTTATTTCTACATACTTCAAATTTCCTTTAAAATGAATCTTAAAAGTACATGAATAACCCCACTGTCACATTATAGGGACTTGCTATTTTAAAGATTTTATTTATTTATTTGTATATGTACTTGTGCCTGTATGAGATATGTACTATATACACATAAGTACCTGTGGAAGGCAGAAGGTGTCAGATCTCCTAGAGTTATCTATGGCTGTGAGCCATCTGATATGGGTTCTGGGAACCTGTCCTTTACAAGACAGTAAGTGCTCTGAAATAGGGTGCCATCTCTCCAGTCCTAAGATTTATCTTAAAAACGAAAGTCAACAAATAAAAAAATGTGATGATTCTGCCACATCCAGATGCAGTGCTCATTCTGAACCCAAATCCATAGACTCAGGGCACAAATATAAGGGAGGAAAATTAGCTATGTCTGGGACGTGTTTCTTCAGAATTCCGTGTTGTCATATTGAGGTGGGGCATGCTGGGAAAGTGTGAGAAAGTTTGCGAGAGAGGAGCATTGGAGTCTGAAACGTTTTCAGATATCTTTACATTGATAATCTTGACTTGCTAATGGTTTTAATTAGCCGACATCTCTACTTTCAAACTACAGCAAAGTTCCAGCCTTAGTTGAGGCTTCATGGAACAAACAGTTTTACTGTAGTTTTTTTTTTTTTTTTTTTTTTTAATGAGTGAGCCTCTCCTGAAAAGGAACCTGGCACAATGACACATATTTGTTAGTATAAAATATTCAGATATATTAAATAACTTGTCCTCAATTCAGTGCTTAGTAGAATCCAGTCACTACAGCCTGCTGTTTTAGACATGAATGTGAACGACGGTCTATGGCCTCAAACGCCAATTGAAAATGATAACATGTTAGGTTAGTATTTAAAATTGCCTGAGAAAATCGGTCTTGTCTTTTAAACTTTCCTGAACTTTGTGTTCGGCATGAATTTGTATTCTAGGAGCTGGTTTGGATACAAGTTTGATTAAGATAAACAACACTATACTGAAAACACTTGCTTTAAGACAGACTGCCCTTTTGCCCCAAACTAATTTCATTAGAAAAAGGGAGAACACTAATACCAAAATAGATTATGCTAGCTAGGCTAAGCAAATGTCGGGGTTTCCAAAGCTCTGGGTATAAAAATGAACAGTCTCAAAGTGTTTTGTTGAAATAAATATTATCTCAATCTTGTGTACATAGGCAGTTTCCCTTTTTTTCTCAGGCCAAATGGTGGATATTTTTGCATGACTCATTTGTTGCAAAATGCCAGAGATACCTTCCCACCCGTCAGTGACTCACACCAACATGTAAACATCTCATGCACAATTTATTTCCACTTCTTGGAGCAATTATTGGAATTAAGCAGAGCAATTGCTCTGGTGTCCTTACTGAATTTAGATGCTGATCAAATTATATCAAGATGAGTATCTGGCCATGCTGCCTGGGTTTGAAAACAACTGCCTCTTTTGAAAGGCTCTTGGAGGAGGTCCTAGTCCTTTTCGTGTCTTCCTTGTCCATTTTTAAAATGGAGCAATGAAAGCAAGCATCTTGAGATTGGCCATATGCTGGGGCTTGTGCATTGTGAAGAGCAAAACTAACCCCATCTACTAGGCAAACAGTACCTGGTATACCTCGTAAACAATTCCTGGGCAACCCCAGGGCCCAGAGACCAAGCAGATGCCATTGATATCTGAAGGGTCAGGCTTGGAACTTCTCAACCACAGCCTTGAACGTGTTTCTTGGAGGGGAGCGCTCTACCAGCACTGTTCACAAATAGAAGTTCTAGAACAGATGCCGTCTGGGCCCCTGATGTGATCACTGTCAGTTTTGCATTCAAGCTGCAGAGTCTGGAAGTGAGTATGGAACACTGCTTGTTTTCTACTTAAACATTATTATAGTCTGGCCCAGAAGAAAGAAGTCTTCCTTTCCCATCTCCTGATCTGTTTCAAGACCACTGGAGTCTACATGTCAGCCATCGCTGTAGCCCATTATTTTCTTTGTAAAAATTTCAATAACTTAGGCCTTTCTCTGAAAAGTCCTCACCCGGGTTCCTCGAAAGTGTAATCTGAGGTCAAGCACGTCCGTGTTATCTACAGATGTGTCATTCCCCGCAGAGTCATCCACACCACCACCAAGACCACATTCAACCCATAGGGCAGAAAATTTGAGACTGTAGAGCATGTTTAAAATGTTCAGAATGTATGTATTTTGCTAAGAGCTTTGAGGAAGTGTCATTTCCCATCATAGCCTCTCCCGAGCAGTTCTAACAGAACAGAGTTTACCTAAGAAGCAGAAGATATCAGAAAACAAGATAATTTAAGGCTACCCCAGCACGATCTTGGAAGAACATCCTCTTAGATGGCCAATGTGATCTCTCTACACCAAATAAAATATGTATGTCTAGCTTTTACATCCTTCTACTTTTACGTATGATAATAGGAGATAAAGGCTTCAAGGGCATGATCAGGAAGGTTAGATTACAGAGACAAAGAGCCAGCAATAGAGTGGTGGTTCATTGGGCTTAAAGGAAGGAGCTATCGGCAGCCAACGGTCACTTCAGTGGATGACAGGAGATTTCTGAAAACACTTGTTGATCCTCAAAAAGAACTGTGTCAGGGGTCTCAGACACTCAATAAAATTGAAGCATGGGGCTAAGGATGTAACTCAGTGGTAGAGAAAGGAGAGACAGGCTGTGGGGACAGAGGGAGATCAGATCTTTACTTGATATATATCTGTGAACCTCCATACATACCATCCTTGTTCTAGTTACTTTAAACTTAGTAAGCATTCTGATTATCCAGAATTACTCTAGTGTACCAGAACTGTGTTATTATTTTTTCGTATATATATTTATTTTTCTTGGATTTGAATTTTTATAAACTTTTTAAAAATAATATTGTTCTGCTTAAAACTTTGCTTTCTTGGCTTCCTAATGCCATTCTATTCTTGTGTGCCTTAGTATTTTAAAATAGTATCTTATAAATAATAACATCTAAAACACTATCATGAAATTATCTCCTTCTAGACTGAGTTCTTCATTTCATTTTGTTTGCCACAGTTCTCACTATAGAGCTCTTATGGGTGATGGGTCTGTTGCACATTCAGCTCTTACAGGCTTCTGTGGGTCAGTACCTGTTGGCATTAATCCTTAACAAAGCCTTCAGGAGGACCTTGTCACTCCACATCTCTCCCTAGGAAATGTTGGTGAATGTTGTCACTTGGGGAACTGCTATGTCGACTGTGAATTGGGTCTGAAGGGTGAGATTAGGACTATAACTCTGTGCCCAACAAAATCAGTGCCTATTTTAGAGATCCACGTATGCCAGACTAAAAATGGAAACCGTGGATATCAGCTCTTGGTGAGATAAGACTGCACTGAATGAAGTGCAGAGCATACATATGAACCCTGAAGTTCATGATGTTCAAGACCCAGGGGCCCAGGCAGGTGTTTTTAAGGACTTGCTTGAGTTTTTTGGAGGACCATTAGAAACCTTCTATGGCTGTGTTGCAGATAGAGGAATGATGTTTGGTTTAAAAGGGGATAATTTTAGATTTTTTTCTTTCTTACATTATCACTTTTCAACTCGATGGACAGAGGTTGTTTTCTTCTTGATCTTTTGCTGCCAGTGATCATCTTCTTCCTTTTTTATTTCAGTAGGTGTTAGGAGAAATGAAAGCTATTCACAGAAGTTACTGTCCTATCTTTCTCTGCCGTACAGTATGAGAAAGATGTAACTAAATTTGCAAAGCAATGTTGCCCTGACACCAAGAGAAGGAGCTCAGGCCTTTAAAATAATCAGTGAATTATCTCAGCCACTGAGCAGAGACACAAAACTTTTTGAGTATCTGCATAATAAGAAGATAATTGTATATAAAAATTTACTAGGATACTTCGAATGTTCAAATGTTCAAATTCTGACACTTGGCTCAGTAGTACAAGCCTGTAAGGAGAGTGGGTGTGAGAGGAGGCAGGGGATCCTTGGAGATCACTAGTCAGCTCATTGAATGGACAGCCCAGTAGAACCAGGAAGACCCTGCCTAAAACAGTAAAGTGTAGAGTAATAGGAGGTACAACAGCCTCTGGCCTCTGCTTGTATAGACGTCTACATGGGCATGCTCTCTTGCTCTCTCTCTCTCTCTCTCTCTCTCTCTCTCTCTCACACACACACACACACACACACACACACACACACAAAACATATATACACTCTCTCATACTCATACACACACACCACACATAATGCTCTCTCTCTTACACACAGCACACATACTCTCATACACACATACTTCTAAATTGTAGTCATAAAAATGTCTAAGAATTTGGAATCTGAAATTGTATGTAATTGAACTTCACAGAATGAACTATATCTGATTCACTTAAATGGTTCATTGCTGTTTAATTGTTATGCCAGAGGTAAAAAGCATGTAGCATTATGAATTATCTATAGATAAGTAGTAAAAATAGGTAAGATGTTAAATGGCTAAAATACGACCAGTGAGTTTATACTTACTTGTAATATAACTCTTGATTGTGGCAAATAAAACATGAGTTTTTGAAGAATAAACAGGAGAAAACACTCCAAACTATTTCATTTCTACTAAAATGCACTAAAAGCTTCTTGTACACACACTGCGCATACCTGTTTTGGGTGTGATTTTTTTTTTCCTCAAAATATGTTCAGAGGTGTTCTCTAGTTTGATGGAGAACCCCGGGTACCTGCTCAGATGTTCTCTGCTTTGATGGAGGACTCCTGTCAACTGCTTAAAGGTTGTTCCGGGTTCCAACAACTGCTTTTGGGGAGTTTCCAAACCCACAATCACTGCTCCTTGGTTTGGCTGTAGAGACAGAAGGGTTGGAAAGCAATCTATGTTTAGCTAGCTTCTTTTCTGAACACGTTTGTGTTTGCAGAGTACATTTTTATGATGAAAGGATGAACTCTCCCAGAGTGAAAGATCTGCTCTTGACCAACTTGAAAGACCTTGATGTAAGACTAGGAAAGAAAAGGAGAACATCCCCCAAAGTACTATGCAAATAAAAGTAAAGAGGCAAAGAATAACCAGTATTCCTTCGTCTCTCTCATCTCTGTCAATTTGAAGTAAAAAATTAAAAGGAAGAAGGTATCAGAAACACAAGAAATCAATCTTTTGCTCTAATTAATTAATTAATTAATCTTTTGTCACGATCCAGTCGCCATCCCCCTCCTGGACTGTCCTTTGACTGTTCCCAATCCCCCTCCCACTCTCTCACCTCCAAGAGGATGTCTCCACCTCACCAGACCTCCCCACTCCCTGGGGCCTCAAGTCTCTCCAGGGTCAGGTGCATCTTCCCTCACTGAGGTCAGACCAGGTAGTCCTCTGCTGTATAGCTTTTTAACTTCATGTTATTTAAAGTTTCTCCCAAGAAGTATTGCAAATATGTCTATAAGAAGTCTCCTGTTTTTTCCTAAGGCCACATTTGCCAATTAAATTTCAGTTAAATATATGTTACTTAGCCACCTGGAACATCTTACTATAGCATGCATATGGAGGAATAGTGGTTTCCCAGTATTTCCTAATTATTTCAAAGGTTTACACAGTAGTCCCAATTGAGAGGTGCAAAGAAAAAAAATTTCAAAAGTAATGATAATTTTGTTCACCATGTTGGACCAAGATTGAATTTCCTTCTTTATCTATTACTGTTGCCATTTCTAAATTTCTAAGTCACTAGCATATAAAGAGATCAAAGAAATAGACAAAAATCATGAAGAAAAGTAGGAGTGTCAGCTAAAAAAAAGTATTGTTTTTGTAGTTTTCGAAGTTTACAATGTTTTTAGAGTTTGTGGCTAGTCCTTATTTCCTTTCATTTTTTATTCTATATCAGTGTTTATTCCTAACTTTGTTTTTATTACTTTGGGTTCCTAACAGGACTACCAGTGTCTACTATGAGCCCCAAGTATTCCAAAAGGTACGTATTTCTCTCTTGGTCATGTAACTTCAGTGATGAAAGGAACTATATAGGAATATTGAAAAGGAAAGTGGACTTGTATTTCCTCACTGCAGCATTAATGACCAGGAGTTGGATGAGTAAAAAGGCTGGAGAACATGAGAAATAGACCAGCTGGCACAAAGACTTGAAACTCTCCCCATACTGCTACAAAGAAGGGTCAGAGAAAGGGGGGAACAAAAACAAAATCCCGTGTCTCAGGGTTCATTGCTATGAAGAGACACTATGACCAAGCCAACTCTTATAAAGGCAAACATTTAATTGGGGCTAGCTTACAGTTGCAGAGGTTCAGTCTACTATCATCATAGTGGAAAACATGGCAGCGTGCAGGCAGATATGGTACTGGAGGAGCCAAGAGTTCTACATCTTGATCAAGGGTCAGTAGAGGGGAAATATGATAGCACACTGGGCAAAGGTTAAACATAGGAGCCCTCAAAGTCTACCTACACAGTGACACTCTTCCTCCAAGGCCACACATACTTCAGGAGGACCACACATCCTAATAGTGCCATTCCCTTTGGGCTCCACATTCAAACACAGAATCTGAATCTATGGAGGCCATACCTATTTAAAATCCTACACCTTGTGATCTCCAAATGTCAGAGAAGGAAGGTCTATGTAATTGTCCCATAAAGGCTTATCACTCTGTGGCTGAGGATCATTAGAGCATCTAAGCTTCTCCCAATTCTGTGGCCTGCTTCTACACTACAGTGTTCTTTTCTGTAGTAAAGATATCTATTTCTACCACTATTCATATGACCCCAATCCAATTCTCTGTTCGTGGCTATAAGATCCTGGTAACCTCAGTGATCACATTCCAGACTCTGACCTGTGCCCTATAGTCTTTCACTTACACCCTCCAACTCTGAGGAAGAGTTTCTACACCACAATAGTTGGGGAAAAAAAAAAAAACCTTTCAGAGTATCACAGAAGGATCTTGTAATAACCTCTGGAGCCAAAATGCCTGACATCCCTTGAAGATGCCCAATGACACTCTCTCTCTCTCTCTCTCTCTCTCTCTCTCTCTCTTTCTCTCTCTCTCTCTCTCTCTCTCACACACACACACACACGTAAAAGAGCACACCCAATCTCCATGTTATTTTATAAGTTTTAGAACTGAAAGAGAAGTTTAGGAAGTGTTAAGTCCCCTCGTTTAAATAGAAAAACATTGATAGGCTATGAAATCACCCAGTCTAAGCACTTCAATTTATTTGAAAAAAAAAAATAGAGATCCTGGTAACCTCAGTGATCACATTCCAGACTCTGACCTGTGCCCTATAGTCTTTCACTTACACCCTCCAACTCTGAGGAAGAGTTTCTACACCACAATAGTTGGGGGAAAAAAAAAAACCTTTCAGAGTATCACAGAAGGATCTTGTAATAACCTCTGGAGCCAAAATGCCTGACATCCCTTGAAGATGCCCAATGACACTCTCTCTCTCTCTCTCTCACACACACACACACACACACACACACACACACACACACGTAAAAGAGCACACCCAATCTCCATGTTATTTTATAAGTTTTAGAACTGAAAGAGAAGTTTAGGAAGTGTTAAGTCCCCTCGTTTAAATAGAAAAACATTGATAGGCTATGAAATCACCCAGTCTAAGCACTTCAATTTATTTGAAAAAAAATAGAGATAATTCTGATTCAGTATTATCTGGTCTGTTTTGTTTCTTGACTACCTCCCAGAAACAATTATTTTTTTCCTTCATGCTTTATGATTTTCCCCAGTTTAGAGAGGTTTACTTAACACTTACTCTTTGAAAGAGACTAATATTGCCATGTACTTCAAACCTTAACACGAATGAGATTCATCAGATTGCTTCTATCTTACACTCCAACTAAGACACCAGTAAAGGGACTTGCCAATAGCATATGGAGGTAATAGGTGGAAGATGGTGGGAGACTGAGATGACAATGGTAGAAGTTGTTTTAGCACTTGGATGCCGTACAGGAGAGCTGTCCAAATGTCCCTGCTTAGCTGTAGGAAGCTTAGAGAAAAGAAGATGTGAAAAGGTAACTGTAGAAGACAACTTCAACGCCAAAGGATATTGCCAAGGCCGCTGCTGCTAAAATTTGCATGTAATATGTACTCAAAACTAAATGCAAAGCACTTGTAAGAATCAGGTTACATATGCAATCGCATAAAATCCACCCACAGACACTAACAATACAAGTATGCTTTTGCCCATACCAGTAAATGAAGGAGAGATGTTGAATATCTCCCTGGTTTCCACTTCATTAAACAGCCATCTGGAATAAGCTTAGCATTTCTAGGATCATCCCTGTATTTATTTTCCCATTTAATTTCATGAAATACGAACTTATTTTAGCACTTATGAGTATAAATAGAAATCTACAATTCTGTTTGCATGGATTGCATTTATTTCCTTCTAAGTCCCCTGGAAAAAAGGCTTAGAGGATAAAGGAAATGATCCTGTAGTCAAGAAAAAGCTGACAGTTGAAACCAAGAGATTTCTAGTCAAACTCTTCACCAGTGCTTGCTAATTCATAAGAAAATCTATCTCCTTCTTATTTCCCGTTTTCTATTTTTGATTTTCCTAAGACTCAAAAATCTTCAACCTAAATTTTTACCTAGTTTTCTCCAAGAGACAATCCCTTACTGTTTCAGTTATCATACGAATAGGTTTTGCTTGCTCTGCAAGGACAATTGTGATATGAAATCTGGTTCCCAGGGTGGTGGCATTGGCAGGTAATGGGGAGCATTTAAAAGGTGGAGCCAAGGAGCTGGGCAGGTAGCTCAGTGAAATGACCACTACTGCTAGGAGAGCTAGAATTTGAGGCCCAGAACCCATGTGAGAAGTTGCCAGTAGTAGTAAGTATTCATAATCCCAGTGCTCATAAGTCGAGACAGGCAGATTCCTGGAGCTTTCTGGCTGGCTCCCCTAGCCTAGTTAATGAGTCCAGGTCTCAAAGAAAGACCCGGTCGGCCCCCCACCCCCCAAAAAAAAGAAAAAGAAAAAAAGAAATGAGGTGGATGTTGCCTGAGCAATGACAACTAAAGTTGATCTCTCACCTCCAAATGCACATGCCCACAAAACTAAACATGCTACTTGTACATATATAACTATATATACATATATAAAGCCACCACTAACAAATTCAGTAGGGCCTAGTAGGAAATCCTTGGGTCATTAGAGCCATGGAACGTAGTTCTCATCTGATGCCTTGAGCTCTGAAGAGGTAATTATGAGCAAAGAACAAAGCCTGACCTTTCCTGGCCCATCTGCTCCTGTTATGTCCCCATACCACGGGGGAAACCCAGAGGAGCTCAAGAATTGCGATGTCCACAGCAATTTGCAAAATACTCCTTTTATTTTGAGTCTTGACTCAGATCGAAAACCCCCTACAGTGTAGGTACGGAGTGCGACACCCAGCTCCAGTGTTTAAGCACTTACATACAGAGCAGTTAGAAATTCTTTGAATGCTTAAGGTGAAGGGGAGGGAAGGTAAGTCATAACTCAGACAAGATACCATTTGGTAGGGCAGAATTGAGAGGCAGGGAGGGCGCATTAAAGATTGTCTTTTGTGGGGCTCTCAGGAACTAATTTTATGGCTGGCCATAACTGTCTGTGACCTCTGATTACCTCTTTTCTATGATTTAAGCGTGGAACCCTAATTTCCTTTCTTCAAGGATAGGCACCAGTTGCACCTGGTTATCTAGGAGAGAGCTGGCCTTGGCGCCACTGAAGCTGAGGAGTTTTTTGTCATTTGTCTTACTCCGGCTGGCACCTGCGGCTCCTTGAGTTCTCTCAGAGTGGCCCAGGAGGTGGAAAGAACCCCTATGTTTGCTGCAAGGTGTGTGGGGGGGAGCAGAGCTTCTGAGGGTCAATGCAGAGAGAGGCAAGCCACAGAAGTAAGCTTTACTGCTCTTGCTGTGGGAGAGAGTCTAGGGGAAAGAGCGACTTCTGCAGGGGAGTGCAGAAGCCTGCGCACCTCATTCCTAGTTCAAAACAGAAATACATGACTGCCTTTCTCCACCATTGCTATCCAAGCCTTGGGGTGATTCAGCAAAGGCTTAGCCTTGCTGTGGAGCCTGCTATATGCCATTTAGACTTTGATCCTCCACACTGTAAGCTAAGTAATACTCTTGAGTACTTTGTGCCAGGTATTTCCTTGTAGTGACGGCTAAGCTCATGGCTTTGGTTAACTGTGCCTGTGGCTCCAGCCTGACCATACTGTGGGCAAATGATTACCATATATAAGTGTGACTTCAGGTCAACATTGCAAAATTACACACTCAGTTGTCATAGTCTACAAGGTAATGGACCTGCCTCCTCTGCAGGCTTTCTATTCACTTTTTCCACCCCCAGAAGAAAATACAAGTAAGGAAACAGTGGTTGGTGGTTTTTTTAAAGAAAGAAAGAAACAAACAAACAAAAACTGTAGCTTTGAAGCAGTCAGTAGAAAAGCCAAACTTTATTGGAGAATGATAAAAAAAAAGTATAAGACAAATGATATCAAAAGCCAAGGAGCCATAGGGGATGGTGGGAAGGAATTAGAAATTAGCATGTGGTCATTTGAAATAGCATCACACTCAAAGCAGAAGTATTTGGAGACAAAAGAAAATGTTTTATTCATACTGTAAAAGCAGTAGAAAAATATAGTGTCCCTGAGGGGAAGGAGGGCAATCCATGGTAAGTGACAGGACATAGGACTTGTACTAATTTTTTTTTTTTCAACTTTTATTAGATATTTTCTTCATTTACATTTCAAGTGTTATCCAGAAAGTTCCCTATATCCTCCCCCCTCCCGGCCCTGCTACCCTACCCACCCGCTCCCACCCCCTGGCCCCGGTGTTCCCCTGTATTGGGGCAAATAAAGTCTGCATAACCAAGGGGCCTCTCTTCCCACTGATGGCCA